>LGUA01000241.1:0-23944 GCA_001660665.1 Emergomyces africanus
TATATATATATATTCATCCGCTTATAGACTTGCATATGTTTTATTTAAATGTCATGGTTTGTTTCCTCTTAAGGTTTCTTCAGTAAAGTCTGATAAACTACTTCCCGCACATGAGGTTGAACACTGCCACACTGGGCTGCCCCGTCTAGGGGCTAGGGAAGAGCATATAAATTTCAGAATGTCTTATTCTTTGTTATATCTTTTCAAAGTTTGAAGGAACTTTGACAAATCATCTTATCAAAAACGAAATAAAAGATTTTTCATTTATCGTCTAAAACTGTAAGCTGATCAGGGACAACAGACGCGCCCTTGAAATGATAATCTATGTAATTGAAAGATATTATAAATACGGAGCAGAGTTACAATACAATATTGATTCTCTTTCCGTGTTTTTGAAATTGAATCGAGTCAAACTGCGGTGTAATTAGCGAATCCTTATCAGATGGGGGGGGATTTATACTTGCGCCCCCATGTTTGATAGTTACACCGTGACCCCCGCTAAGACTTGAGTTTAGTGTGGCAATTGTTTTCCATTCATTAATATGTAAACAACTGGGAATATTATGTACTGTACATGCAGAAGTTAAAAAATTTCACAGCCTCCCACTCATGGCTCTCTCTTCTGTGTCAAATCTACAATCTCTATGTCATTCAAATAATCCTCATTCTCCCATGGATCCCTCAGAACTGCATGCTTCTGCCTATTGCGTATCATGAGACAAATAGAGGTGGGATAGAAAAGCTTCCATTATCAGCTGCAGCAGGAAGTTCTTCAAAAATTGCCTATTAACATCTCTTTAAACTCACTCAGCTCATAAGATAGTGTGTCATTGACACTGGTAGTGATTGAACAGGTCTTTTGCCACAGCGGGGACAGTGAAACAAGTAAATATTAGAGATTCACGGGAAGATTCGTTGAGGGGTTCGCTGGGGTTTCGCAGGGGAGCTGATTAGAGATGGCATGATGATGATGATGGATTTTTCGAAGGAATTAATTGATTTACATAGAAATTTTGCAAGAAGAAGAATGTTTTTGAATAGAAATTGCAACAGCAGTACTAGATTATTTTTCAATAAGAGGCCGCTAGTCATGCCCATTTGCGTATAATATTGCCGGCTTTTTAGGTATTAATTACAAATTACTGATTTAAACTCATTACAATTTAGCGGGGTTTTAACTATCAAATTTGGGGGTGTACTGCGTGAGTATAAATTCTTGGACCCACAGATTTGGGTCAAGGTTAGCCAATTTCCACTAGTACTGGGAGGCCCAGGGTGGGGGCTCCGGGCTTCACCCAGAGGTGGACCAGGCATGGGTGTGCACTATATTCCGTATTCGAACAAGGGGCCATGAAGTATCTGAACGGGGCTCGGGTTCTTGGCTGGATTCTTCCCCTGGGCTCAGCGGGGGCCAAAACGGGAATTTACGCAGTATAGTTCCTCGCCTAAAGTTGAACGTGGTGCCAAAAAAGTTCAGTGATGGCTCCGATTTCGGCCGGAAAAACCTCTCAGCGTGTTTCCAACTCAGCTCCCAGGCCAACATCTCATTAAAACTACACCGTACACCCACTATCCACTAGGTATAGGGCAACATAATTAGTAGTAATATAATTAGCGCTCTTAGGCGGAGCGTCCGCCGGGCGCACATTGAGGGCAGGTAATTGTGCCAGCTTTGAACATACATATCCTATTAGTATGCGGCTTTCATTCCATGAATCATTGATTAGTGAATGGGTCACTGTCACTACATTTTAACTAATAAGCCAAATTTGGTTGCTGTAGTTAGGCACTTGGCGTTGCAGTCTCTCTCTATTGACCACGCCCCTACTCCATGTTGCAGTTGATGCCATAGTGTGTGTTGTATTACCGTACAAGTTGACGCATTAATTGATTTCGACTTTTTCGCCGTCCTCCCAGAACACAAGCCTTCTTCTATCAACTACCTAGCTCTGTAATCCATATCCAATATGGCTGCCAGTGAGGTGGAGTATTCCGTTGAGCGAGAGATCGATGAATTCTTCAAGAGGACCTCGGCAACTCATGCAGCCTGTGATAGTTATGTGAAGGAGCATCTTGGAGGCAATGTCATTTCAGTGGTCGTGCAAGGTGTGTGCAGCTACACCGTCTACGCTGGGTCTAAGGCTGAATTTGTTGTTCAGTTTCGCCTCAAATCGCTTATGCTGGAGATGAAGACCGTGAATCTTGCCTGATCTGTATATAGCCACTTCGCTCCCCAGGTCACATTTAAGGGCCCGATTGGCAAAGATATTGACGGGAAAGAATCCCTATATATCTACGTCATGGCCCGAATGGAGGGGATTAGTTACTTGGATTTTCTCCTCAAACATAACGGTCATGTACCCGAAAACTCGCCTACGTTTTCATCCTGGCGGAAAAATCTTGTAACAGACATCGCGAGGTATGGGAAGAACCTAGATTACTGTACATCAAGTTGCTACTGACACGCTATTAGGTTCTTTGCTATGTCATGGAAGTCCCCGCAGAATGTCGACGAAATCTCCCGGGAACGCCTTCTCCATCAGTATGAGAGAGAACTACAGTTATTACTCCACTCGCTCCCTGGTCGCTTCCATCCTTTCATCCGGGAGTCTCTCAGCTCACTGCGAGCCATTTTGTCTCTTCCAATGGTGCTTTTGCACAAGGACTTTGGTGTCTGCAATATTATGGTGGATGAAGCATCTTGCAATCTGGTTGGCGTGATTGATTGGGCGGAGGCGGAGATTGCACCATTTGGCCTCAATCTTCACTCTCACCAGAGACTGATAAGCAAAGTCCACGTTAAGAATGGTTGGATCAGATACGATGATTACATCCTTTTGGAGGATATTTTCTGGAGCACATTCAGAGAGGCAACTGGAGGATTGAGTGATGAAACAATTAGAATCATCAAGTCAGCAAGAGTTGTAGGATTGTTGCTTTCTTGTGGGTTTTACCCCTCGTCTTGTGAATATGCCTGAGCCGGTACCTATTCAGGATGACGAAAGTGGGGGATACAATATGCGAAACCTAGATGGACTGTTGATCAATCCAGCTACAAGGTTTACGGAATTGGATGATTATGCCAGACTAATAGACTAGACAATGAATTCAATATGATGCATGGAATACAAACAACCGACAAGAGCTAGCTAATTCTATGGCCCATTCACTCTCATAACGGATGAACAATTGCATTGTTGTTTTATGATTGGAATGCCGATTAAAGACAGGCATAACTTTGATATGAGGATTCTTTTTATTGAAAGCTGGATTCAATTCTCTAATAACCCTGCCGTTGCTAGGAAAGTAAACCACTGCCAAGTGAGTTGTGATTTCAGTCTGTGGCTTGTCGCTCCGATACAACTAGGTATTGTTCGGCATCAGCTGATTTTGGTGGCCTCTATTGGCAAAATGTCCATCAATGGCCCTTCGATCGCTATTATTTCCCCGTGAATGAACAATTGTATGTATGATTGGAGAAGGGTATGATTTTTCTGATTCGAAATTCTCATATATTGGCAACCTGTCTCTTCTGAGGTAGGCGACTTGGACGATATTGATATGTGCTTCCTGGCCCAATTTCCACACACATGAAAATCATCGAGGGAATATTTAATTCCATTCATAAGTTGACTGACAGCAAAGTTCGTCGCGGTTTTGGCTTTATTCAAAGAGATCTGATAACGGTTGCTTGAGGTGAGTATCAGAACAGATTGAGGGTTCTCTTCATTGTGACGTCCAGCTCGCTGCCTGTTGAGCGAGATCGAGGGGACGGAAAATGTACTACACCAGTGAACAATCAAGACAACGTTGCGGGCATTGATTCCATTGCCTAGAGAGGGAGCCTGAACCAGATCCCGAAACCAAGTCATTCGTAATCAAACATAAACGGAGCCAGCGTCCTGAAAACAGTTGAAAGGCATTGATCAGTTATTGTGAGAAGTAGCTAGATGCGGACACGGTGGACACAAGAAACAATGATCTCCTAATTTCCTACTGTCTCTATGAAAATGAAAATAGGCGCAATGGACTACATGGCGCCTGTGAAATGTCTTCCAGTTACTAACTACTTCTTCGTTCCCACCGCTAACGCGTCAATATATCCCAGTCGACCAGGCAAGAGAACAAAGAACGGCATGAATCATGTTGTATTATCAGCCCGTTGTTTTATCCGAGTATGTGCTGTACGAAGTATACTGCGGGGAGATGAGAGAGGGGAGAGATGGGGAGAAAGAATGAAAAAAGTAACAAAAAATAACAAAAAATAACAAAAAATTAAAATTAAAATTAAAAAATAAAAAACAAGCGAAAAGGAAAAAGTGAATAGATGATAGAATAGCAAGAAGAACGGCTTGCAAACAAACAATGCCTCTCAAAATGTGGCGCATTTAGCGTTGCTAGAAGTGTCACCTTAAATACCAGCGGCTTGGGGTGGGTGTACTGCGCAAGTAGAAGGGCGCCAACCCTAGTACAATTCATGCACACTTGGCATTCTTCATCAAAAAAATCCGATAAAATCCAGAACGATTAACAACTCCATCAATATTGAAAAATATGGAGATGAATATAGGCGTAATGAACTTCGATTTTGATTCTCTACAACTTTCATCATATAAACTTTTTCATATCTTCAATATTTGTCACTGATTCAAGTGGAACTTGGCCACCGTCAGAAGAACAGATGGTACGGAGTAATGAACTTCAATTTTAGCCTGGAGGCTCACCTGCAAAGCTGACAATGAGCATACTACAGTTAGATTATCACAACGTCATCTAAAAGTAGGCGCGCACGGGCGGAGGCCACCACTATTGGAATCAATGGGGGAAGAAGGTTCCTTTGGCAGTGAAAGTAATTATGGAACCTTTTACTAATTTTCCCGCAAATGGCCCTCGACAGAGCCCTATTAGGATATTTCGGACCATAGACCGCCCACTGTGGCCTCCCTCAAGCCTGGAACCAGCGGCGTGACATCGAACCGTTACGTAGTTACCCCACCATATATAGCGGTTTCGTCGCTGTCGAGGGCCTTTATATACTATTTAAATAATGGACTTTGGAAAAACGACTAACGAAATATCAAAATGGACTCCTCTGCACCCATCCAAGGACACGCAGTTACAGTTAGCCTAAAAGAGCTTGAAGAGGGTAATTATACTATTTCTTCGTTCTACATCTTAGATACCTATATAGAAGCTAGCTCGGCTTAATATCTCATATTGCAACAGGTTCGGTTTCATTCGAAACGTTAACAGAGGCCTTTGGTCCCTCTTCTCTCGGCATCATCATCGTAAAGGACCTCCCTGCGCGTTTCAAAGAGCTGCGCGCCGCAGCCCTATCAAATGCATCTTACGTAGCTGCACTTTCACAGGATGAACTCGGTGTGTGACCAGCCAAATATGCAGTTTTTTTTTATAAAACTATGAAACTGCTTGAGATAAAATAATAAGGCTAAAACTGACCCAATCCTCCATACCCCCACAGACAACCTCTCCAGCCCCGCGTCCAAATACCTCGTTGGCTGGTCCTGCGGCAAGGAAACCCTCCGCTCCGGCCACTTCGACACCCTCAAGGGCTCCTACTACGTAAACTGCGCATTCTACCAGGATCCATCCTTGCAAAATGCTCCCGAACAGGATTTCCCGGATTTCCCGCAGTACACGGCTCCGAATATCTGGCCCGATCCGCAGCGTCTACCCACTTTTCGCAGCAGTATAGAGCAACTCTGCACCTTGATAATTGATACGGCTGCGCTGGTGGCGCGCGCCTGTGATCGCTATGCGCTGGCTAACATTGAAGGGTATAAGAGCGGCTATTTGGAGCATGTTGTCAAGACGAGTTTGACCACCAAAGCGAGGTTGCTACATTACTTTCCTCCGGTGGAGGAAGCCGGGAGCGCTGAAAGGAAGGAAGATGGCGGTGATAAAGACGAAGCTGATGATGACTGGTGCGCCACACACATTGACCACGGCTGCCTCACCGGTCTCACCTCCGCCATGTTCGTCGACGAAGAGGCCAATCTGCCCTCTTTATCATCGAACAACAGTATCCCGGAATTGCCCCAATCGCCGGACCCAAAGGCTGGGTTGTATATCCGCTCGCGGACTGGGCAGGTTGTCAAAGTGAATATCCCCAAGGATTGTCTGGCGTTTCAGACCGGGGAGGCTCTGGAGCTGATTACGAAGGGGAGATTCAAAGCCGTGCCGCATTTTGTTAAGGGGGTGAAAAATGTGAAGGGTAAGGTTGCGAGGAATACCCTGGCTGTGTTTACACAACCGAATTTGGGAGAGAAGGTGCAGGAAGGTAAGACTTTTGCGGACTTTGCAAGGGAAGTAGTGGAGCGAAATCACTAGGCTAGCTACCTTAACTTTATATATGTACTAGTTGCTATCTGGGTGGGCGGCGTGATTATTTTAAAATATCTATATAAGTTTTTTTTGGAATATTCACTTTCTTTTTTCATTGAGAATGTATTCACTCTGCGCAGGCGTATGCATGTCTGAGCCTTCCTTGTACGGGAGCAGTGGCGATTTGGAGAAGGAAATGTTAAATAGTAGTATCTCTTAAATAGCTCTAAATGAAATTGTTATGCTCAACTAACACTGAGCCACTAGCTAGTAGTTTAAAAATGGTGAAAGGGGGATAAAATACAGAGGTATCTCGCTAGTAGTATGTACATACACGCCCAAAGATTAAACGAACAGGTCAAAAAAAGAAAAAAGAAAAAAGAAAAAAGAGAAAAAAAATCGAAGGGAAAATGACAAATGATAATTCTGAACTTATCCTTTCTTTTATGTAGCATTTCTATCCCTCAATGAACCCACGCTTTGCAAAAAACAAACGCCACGCTCTAGTGCAGTAGAGGAATAAGGAAATTTGTCAACCAATGACGCTAGGAAATAGTGGATTACACGTATCTAGCTTTCTTCGTCTTCGATCCTTTCGGTTTATAATCGCCACCTTCACTCTCCTCCGTGCCACCTCGGGCTAGAGGTATCGGCGCCATAATTCTCTGCAGTTCGTCAGTTTCCTCACTCTCGCTACTCTCACCATCGCCAGAGTTCTGTGAGTCGGCGTCCGAGGCAGCAGCGGACATAAGGTCCATAGGGCTCTGGTTTGCTGACGTCTCCAATGGCCCAAGTGCGCTACTGACCAGCGAACTCAACTTGCCCGCATTTTCAAAAGTGGAAGACGCGGTTCTGCCGCCAATGAGTCCTGCCCGTGGTCTGCCCATCGCGCGGGGGATTTTGGCATTTCTGATATCTGTATTGGTCGCAGTTCCATCAATAATGTGCAGGTTAGCGCGGAACATCTTGGGATCTCTGGTGTCATCATATATGCCAACTTCCTCCAGATTCAAGCTTTCTAGAGCGAGCGTCTCGATCCTGGAATCTCCGAAAAACCATTCTTTGCCCGGAGCTAACCGTTGATCGGTCAATCGGCCATACTCACGACCTGCAATCACCCCTTCCAGATCGAGCCCAAGGGAGACATCACCAAACATGAGAGACATGAGCTCTGATTCGTAGCAACGACCAACGACATGATCTAGAGATATCTGAATACGATGCTTGGTTGGTTGCATGCGGTACCATTTGCCATACCCACGCATTCCCACGCACTCGAAAGAATCAATGACTTCAGTATCTGTAAGAGGTCTCGGGGCCACATTGGAACCCGGCTCTCGATAAGCATTTTTCTGGGACAGAGTGTAGGCTTTGCCCACAAGACGAACCGCCGTTGACTTGCAGAGTAGCGGGGAGGAGAGGTCGGCGTCACAGTTTCTGAGTTTGACCTGAATGCTCTCTATGACTAGGACATCGGTAATCTGATTATGCGGATCAGTCGAAATTGGCTGCGACCGTGGCATGAGTCGAACACCATCACCTCTAATCAGGAGCTCGGAGCCAACAAATATTCCTTTACAATATACCGTTGCGTCCGGCCACACCCCCTTGAAATGGTACTTGTCGACCACGGAGCACGAACACATGATTGTGAGGGCGTTTTTAATAGAAGGGTGATATTGGTCAGGATGGATTCCCTGTAGAAATATCTGCCAGTAGTTCAGAGGCCGGATGCAGCTTAATGGTACGTATTTGTATTGGCGCGAGAGGTCCTTGTTAGAGCTATTGGGATCTGGGAATGTCTCTATGCGGAAACCAGACTTGTTGACAGCAAATTTCTTTTTAGTTTCCGTGATGATATCTTCGAGGATAGGAGGTTCTTCAGCCGTTTGCGCAACAGTTCCTACTCGCCATTGTGGAGTACCAAGGAATTTGTCTCTTTTCCGGCAATACATTTCGAAGCTTTGAGTAGCCCAGTTGAATTTAAGCTCCGTACCCTGGAAAGAGTAGCACCATAGAACAAGTTCACCAAGGCGGGGGATAAACGAATGTTGCATGAACATCCTGGTTAGGTGTTCTTGTAGCGCGTTACGTTGTGCTCTCCAGTCCATACTCAGCTGTTCCTTAACGGGTTGTTCGATGCTGCCTCTGTCTTTTAGTTTAAACATCAGACTTTTGAACACATCTGGTGTTCCTTCCTCATCCTCAGCCAAGAATTTTCTTGTTTTTGGACGGCCTACATATCGATGATCGGGTGTCAGAGGCTGCATATCGATGAAGAAAAACAACAGCAGACGAGTTGGTGTCTTACCAGGTTTGCCTACTACACCGTTTGTGGGTATATTCACCCCGCCAAGCTTGATCTTAGGCTTAGGGCCAGGCTTGCGTCGCTGTCTCGCCATGGTAGGGTCTTCGTAATTAGCTGCTCTCTTGCCGGCTTTGCAGAGCTCGCATCGGCATGGGGCAGCACCACGGGTCATTAAGTAATAGAAATGAGGCCAGAATCGATTTGGAGAGTTAAAGTAGTATCCAGACGGATGCCCATACAGATATTTGTCTCGCTAGTGTTATTTTGATGCCAATCAGCTGGTGTTCATGTATGCACATATTCACTGGTAGAGATACTAGTACTGACAAGCTCGGGATTGTGTTGACGTGCCCGGGACATGTACACATATCCTTCGGGGAGTCGGTCAAGGATATAATGTTTCCCTATACTCGAGCGGGGTTGAATCGATTGTTAATATGGCGATGGCTGGGTAACATGGGGGAATCAACATAGCAACAAAATTTGAAGATATATGGGGGCCTCAAGCCCAACCACACAAATAGCTCTCAGAAGAAGAATATACATTTACAAAAAATTTTGAGTTTCAATGTATTCATGCGTCTTCAATCAAGTTTTCCTAGCCTTGAGAAATATAAAATACAGAGAAAGAGGGGAAAGGGGGATATATACAAGCAGTTCTCAGAAGAGGGAGCCGCAATAGTACGACAAAGAAATTATGGATATTTGAACAGTTCGAACACACTCACCGGGTCTCGCCTCGCCTCTCTTTTCCATCCACATACTAGCTAATTTTAGCAAATAAAGTTGCGGGTCTTCTCTTTCATATCGTGAATGTGTCGGCCAGAGATTTCTGTCTCCATCAGTAAATGTCACTATTTTGACGACGCCATCGTCGTCCTCGCCGATGGCGAGTCGAGAGGCGGCATGGTTTATTGAGAGAAAATGGGTCGGCCGGCTAAATAGCAATTTCTAATTTTTCTTTCCATCTTTTTCTTTCTTGTCGTCCCTCGAAATGGAATTGTTGACGCGTTTTATGAAGCTTTGTTAAAAGAAACAAAAAAGGCGAAGTTCAACTGAAGCGTGAAGGCGGCCGGAATAAGAAGTCACGTGAAGTGCAATATCGCCAACTGAATCCTTCTGAATGCGCCAATCAAATGCTACTTCATAGTAGCCATGAGGTTGGCGGTTTGTTTTTTATTTTTTATTTTTTAGCTGCGTTTTGAGCTCTGTAGCTGATTGTGATGGCAAATTTTAATTTGATAACAAGTTGACAGTTAAAGTTCTCATTCCCTACCCCCCTACGCAGTATACTACTACTACTCATGACATCGCGCGTACCAAAACGCGCCAAGGCAACTCACTTACTAGTAAATACTGCGGAGTACTAGCACTAGTAGTAGTTACCACCCAGGGGAGGAGTTCACGGGCCACCACCCCAGCTAACCTTGCTGGAGGTCGGCTGAAGAGTGAGATGGAGGAGATGGAGTAAATACAATGGGCAGCCTTTTAATCATATAGTAGTACTCCGTACTATACTAATATTGAGCCACCAACAGGTCATTCTTTGCAGAACCTGCATATCTCGCACCAGCAATCACTTCTTGAGTCATCAGGGTGGATTATATACGGAGTCCCCGACAAGCGGTCATCCAGCCTCATTGGCCGGAGGATACATTGTTATGCTTTTCCATTCGAGATTGCCCGCACGTTGAGTGTGAGTTTGCTGTTCCTGTTGTGCATGCAGAGCACTGTCAACCCTTAGAGTGGAATAGCAAGGCCGTTGCGTCCAGAAGCCACATAACCTGCTACTCTCTTGTATACTATAATGTATCTCACATATATTATTACTACTACGATATCAGAAAATATGGTGCATTGGTATGATACGTATCTCCTCGTCTGGCATGAGGTATGTTACATCAACCTTCACTGAAGCACTTGGAACTAACATCTGGTAGTTCATCCCAGACCTTAGGCGTGACCTTCTAAATCCAGGGCCGACTGTTGAATAGTGCCAGCTTATCAAAATTTGAATGCGAGCATAGCAAAAGTAACCTCTACCGGTATATATGGATTTCCACGCGCTGGACAATTTCTGTCAGGCTTAAAAAGATTCTTTGGGTGAGTGTTTACACACCTTCGCTGGCCGGGGGTGGCGAGCTTACATTGGTTTCATTCATGGTGCGGGATAGCTAATGGGGAAGTGCCAACATTGGGAATGCCAAATGGGAAGTTGTCAGTTTTCATACTGGCTAGTGCCAAAAGATAATATCCCGCTAGTTTCAACGACTTGTTCGTAGCAGACAAGGAGGTGGACACCTGAACATATCCCCGTTCCATCTGTGACACTGATGGGAATCACCTGCCACTATTCTTGTCTTTGGTGTTGCACCGAGTCTAATTCTGCGAATAAAGTGAAAGGAGTACTGGCTTTTGGACCGTTCACACCACTCTACTAATTATAAATTCCGTATCCTCGCTTGTGGCGAATTTTAAGGTTCGGAGTCCTTACACCATAACAAAAAAAAATTCCGTACTCCTCCGTCCACGCATGAAGAATTTGAAAATAAGTTTACATTGTTGAATGTGGAACCCGTACGTTTAAGGACGATGCCCAGCCGATGCGGAAAGGTTGGGAAAAGGCCGACATGCCCCAATTTGCCCGTGTTGATTTTCGTTATATATATCCCTAACAGAAGTTTTACATTACCATGTTCCGTGTGATGTAATGGATTATTAACAAGGAGTGAAAGGTTTGGTCTTACGAATTATAAGAGGATAACTTATGACTCGATGTATGCATATATTGCTCGTCATGGATTTATTTGGGGGTTTCATTTGATCTCAATTTCAAGTAGAGACTGCTATTTTTCCATGGATGTATCTGCGAGATCTAGGTAAGTCCGTTACTAACTTCTTTTTATTGTTAAAAAAAAAAAAAACACTAATCGAGTTATATTCTTATTGTTCGTATCACACAATTCCCATAACAAATTTATCTTCGTTACCTAAATACTTGCGAGTTTGGAAACGTTTGTTAACCAAACACAGAGCTTCTAGTTGGCAGTGGATCGCCTCCTCATTCTCACAATAAACTGCCTATCAGGGCCCATTGTTCCCGACAAATCAATATTCGGTTGTGGCATTCCATTTGAAGACAGTGCTTCTTTATCAACCTCGATCTCGAATGCTGATAATATGGCTACCAAACTAACAACCATTTCGTACATCGCGAGGTTCCTTCCGGGACAAAAGCTGACCCCGCCTCCAAAAGGGCGCATCGAATACATTCGTTCTCTCGATCGCTTCGACCGTGGTTTGCCTGGCATCGACATCGCGTCTGCTGATAGTGTCATCCCATCATTGGTGCTCTCATGCTGTTCACTTCCCTCCTGCACTTTGGTACGCCCGTTGATTTCTGCTCCCTTGTTTCCATCAGCCTCCTGTTCCTCCTCAATAAACCTTTCAGCCCAGAATTTGGAAACCTCTGGAGATGTGCCGTCGGGACACCAAACGTCTGGCGTCATTTGCATTTCTCGGCCGGGAATTACGATCGTGCTTCCCTTGTGAAACACGTAACCCCCAAGTTCCGTCGTTTCTGTAATCAGCCGCACTGATGGTGACGACACATATAGACGAAGTATCTCAAGGAATATCGATTTTATGAGTTTGTTTGTAGCTAAGCTTTCGATATCTACCGTACCATCCTGTTTTTGAGACGATGTTATTGCACGACGAACTTGAACATGGAGTTGCGGATCGAGAACGCAATGTATCAACATCCATGTGGCGGCCGGGATGGCATTGGCGTTTGTTCTTGTTTTAAACGATCATCAGTTATGAACTTGATCGAACGAAGATATACAAAGGGAAAAGGGTGAGGCAACGTACGCCCACATAACTCCCAGATGGAAAACTGCTCGCCCTCGTTTACTGATACCATTATTCAGAAACGTGCGGTGCCTTTGCCTCATCAATCTAGCTCCCCAATATTCATCCCATGCGGGATCTTCCGATTCAACGTCCTCGAATTTCCGATGCTTATATGCTTCCTCTTCCCAACGTTCTAGGACAGAAACCATCGCCTCTCGACTTGAAGCTGCCTCTTCCATGAACATGTTTGGTAAATTCGTCGTGAGCTCCAATACCCCGGAATCAAATTTCCAAAACTCTTCATACGCTTGCGGCCACACTTCCATCAGACGAGTCCCCATCAACATCGGAATTGAGGCAAGCGTGAAATGCCGCATGGCAAATTCTTTAAAATCCAACTTTACCCACGAACCGTCGGCAGCATAGGATTCTTTCTTTGGAAAGGCATTTTCTAGACTGGCAGTCAAAATTTCGCGGAATTTAAATACCATAGAGGGTAAAGTTGGCCCGTTGAGGTAAGGGAAATGTTGTCGATGAAGTTCTGGGATCATGCCTTGGTCGCTTTTTCCGTTTGAACCGTGGGCGTGAGCTAGAAGACCTTTTCCAAGAACATCAAGGTCAGCTTGGGGGGCTCCAAAAGCCCTATTCACGAACAACACGACAGGATCGAAGGCAAAAATCTTCGGGCGGCGATCAATCTGGCTTGCCAGCTTGGTGTCGAAAATCGTATACAAATAATTTCCTGCCATCATTGTTCTCGACACCAGGAGGTTAGGATATTTTTCCCTAGAAAATGTGTGGTCGAAACGTAATCAGCAAAGGCAAAATCTGTCTATCTTCCTTGATATTTTTGCATCTCAAGTTCCTTTCTTTTCATCCTTCTTCCAGGGTTATCTTGTATAGGAATACACACGGAGAGCAGAGAATGGAGAGGAAAGGGTCCAACCAACCTAACCCAGCTCGAGAAACGAGTCGTCCCGCGGCGGAAGAACAGTGCATGTCCGAGCCACGGAATGGCATAAGGGATCAATGGGGGATCTCCTTGCCGGAGCCCATAGCGTGCCTCGATGTTTGTAACAATCCAGGTCAGGGCAAACGGAGCGACGAGAAGAACGGGTATGCATATTATTATCTCTAGCAGAGTGATGAATGGGATATTGGATAGCATTGTGGTGGCTTGGGGAATTATGCTCCTGTCCTGTGTTGCGTGGTGTATAAGAGGCAAGAATACTTCCTTTCTTTCCTTTCTTTCTTTTCCTTCCTTTCCTAGTTTTCGTCTTTCAAACTGATACTTTCATGAAACTGGAAATCTCAAGTCCGAAAAAAATATTTTGAAGATTTTCTTAATAAAACCGAAATCCTCACCAGGCCCGAAAAAAAGATGGAGATTCTTGATATACATACCTTTATATATATACATGGTGGCCGCTGTCGGCTCAAGATCATTTGTGCGCTGCAGCAAATAAACATGGCGAAATTGATATCCATGCAACGGTCATAAGGCATATAAATCCCTGTATTTGCCCTTTTTTTAACCCTTTTCCTTGCTTTTATCTTCGCATGGTGAGACAAAAGTTTTATGGTTGTTCATGTGCTGCTTGATTTTCTGTAGCTTCTGATTTGCTAATTAGCCGGGGTAAGCCCGCGGAAGAGGTGGGAACCTAAAATAGGCATGCTGCTAGGCACTGGAGTGGACCGCCAAAAAGCGCGGTTAGTCAAATACCCCGAAACATTCTGTGAGAGCCAGGGATATATGTGATAGGATAGTAGGTAAAAGGTGATTTTTTTTATTCCGAGAAAATGTAACTAGTTCCAAAATGGAATATGTATGCTATGCATTGGGTTCCAAGAATAGCCTATATGATACTTTTAAAAAAAAATAGAGGCATCAGAAAGTCAATGGTTCAAAATCCACCATACAAAGTAGTAGATATTCTATTCTATGATCCCAGCTTGTGCGTCCAGACTATCGGTATCTGCATCGGCATCTGCACCCGCATCTGCATCCAAACTCGAATACGCATCTTGATTTGCATATGCATCCGTACCCCCCTGTTCGTTTCGCTCCTTAGCTTCGATCCCATTTTCGTCTCCCCCCTGGTATGGAGGAGGAGCCAGGTCAGCCTCACCATCACGAACCCACACCTTACGCAGCTCGTCATCGATTTCTCGTCTTCGCACTTTCCACCCCTCAACTTCATCAAGCCGCTTCCGCAATTCTTGTATTTCCTTCTCCACCCCCATCTTCTCCTTATCCGTGCCGACGCGGTCGATTTCCCATTCCGTGCCATCCTCTCCCATGCCAAGGGTGAGATTAAAAGTGTGATACTTCTTCAGTGAAACCCTAGTGGAGATCGTAATTAAAGTGATCCCTCGCTGCTTAGCTTGTTCATAGAGCAAGCCTTCCACATCAGAAGAGACAGCCGATGTGGCTTCATCGATGAATGCATATCGAGGCTCGTGGTAGAGGAGCCTTGCCATACCCATGCGCTGCTTTTCGCCACCGCTCAGAACGTCTTTCCATTCCTTTCGGCAGTCCCAGCCACCCTCCCGATCAGGTAGATATCCTAGGTGGACAGCGTTCAATACACGTAGTAAATCGGCTTCGCTCTTCCCGGCTTCTCGCATATCCATTTCGCTGTGGGGATAGATGACTTGGTCACGCAAGGTGCCCACGCTAAGGTACGGGCGCTGCGGGAGGAACATTATACCATCTGCACCAAAGTTTCTAGGCCGACTGACCAGGCCACGGTAAACGGGCCAGAGCCCCGCGACAATGCGTGCAATGGCAGATTTTCCA
Organism: Emergomyces africanus; assembly: GCA_001660665.1. NCBI lineage: Eukaryota > Fungi > Ascomycota > Eurotiomycetes > Onygenales > Ajellomycetaceae > Emergomyces > Emergomyces africanus. The sequence goes on from LGUA01000241.1 coordinate 15,309, forward strand.
ACACCGTTCGGTCCAGAAATCAGAAGATGCTCTCCAGAATGGACTATAAAGGTTAATGATTCGATGAGCTCATCGCCACCTTGAGGAAAGAGGGATGGTGCCACGACTGGGACGTGCTCAAGGCGCACGCCGTCGAAGCCATTGTGGATCGTGCCCTGTATATCCGAAAGCGAAAATAATTCCGGGTGAGAGCCACGGCGAGAAGCATATGCATTAGCGTGGACGCGGTGGAGGGTGGATATTAACGTGTATACGCGAGAGGTGTACCCTGCCAACTCTGAAAGGTCTTTGATGCTATACATCATACGGCCACCTGCATCCGCTAAGGAAAGCATGAGTCGCTTATTTGTAATGAAATCCTTCATACGGTCTCTTTCTCTACCAGAGGTTTCGGCAGAGGAGATAGCCATTTCGGAAACACCAGCAAGACCGCCCCACGCTGGGAGGAATACGGGAAGTGATGTGATAAGATACCCGAATGCGGACCAAGAATACTTAAGAATCATATCTTCAAGCATATTATAACGGATTTTCAGGCTGTATATACCTTCCATCCATCGTTGTAGATCCTTAAAACTTTTGCTAAGGAACATACGCTCCATTTCAGCCCCGCCGTAAAACGCCACCTCTTCAGCGTTGGCTAGGAGTCGAGCGTGGAGACCTCTAAAATCACCTTCCTTTTTACCCTCAACCGCTGTCAACTTTCCAAATGGTGGCGAAAGCCGGCGCAGTATTGTTGCTGTGCCAAAATACCCGCTCAAGATTCCAGTCAGGGCCAGAGGCCCAAGTGAACGATAGAGTTGATAGTTGAATACGAAAAGGTCCACTAGCGGTTTTCCAATAGAAGAGTATAGCTTCGCAGAAGCTGCGCAGAATCGCGTAAGGTCCTGCGTGATGAATTGATCTGCTGATTGGCCAACCCCTCCATCAAGATTGGAGAGTTTATAGTAATTTATGTTATCGTTGAGGTAAAGGTCATGTATATACCTCGTGAGTCGTGTTCGGAAGGCAATCGAGACTTTGGATTGAAGGAATTTTATCATAGCATTGGTGTATGACGCGAAGGTTCCGATTCCGCACCATTTGATGAGGCCCCAAATGAAAGCTTTGCCCTTGCCGGCGACCAAATCCCGCACAATCTCTCCATCGAGTCTTGCCACCACAAGAGATAAATATGTCCTGAGCATGAGAAAGACACCATGGCTAACCAAAAATCCAGTTTCCTTGCTATTCCACCTCGGGATCATGATGCTCAGTAGACTGAGAAACTGGTGCAAGAAGGCCAGATTTAAACCTGGTTTAGTGGAAGGGGGTGGTATCTGGGTGGATAGCGAGGATATATCACCAAGGCCGGCCGCCCGGGGAGGATTCAGGAATAGCCGTCGATGCGCATCGAATGTCGTTTGCTTCGTCGGATGAATAGTTACTCTCGAGGTATCGGAAGAAGATACAGACGATTTGTAGGGAACGTATATTATCCGCGTTCCATCCTTGCCACGAATACCAGAATTTTTCCTCAACAGACGTTTCCCTTGGGCCCGCTCCTTCGACCACTCTTTCCACCAGCGATACCCGCCATATCCGCTTCCGATGATCGATAATAAGAGAGTTGTAGTTGCGACTAGCTTGGCTGTTCTGGATGATTTGCGAAACCGATCTTGCAACAGTTTCGAATAGTGTGTGTACAAGACAAGTAAGGGGTCCTCTGGAGGTCGCAAAGTCGACTGAGCAGCCATTGTGCCCAGCGGATTGAATATGGCCTACGATCAATCACAGTCTAGCTGAACTTGGGCTCCCATATGCCGCTTTATCTCGCGTCCAGTTATCCCATCAGCCTCGAAGGTGATGGAAGCGTCGAGGAACAGGTTTGTAGCCTTGGGATTGGGATCCGAGTGCTTTCGCGGTGCCAGATGCGTGAGTAGAGGGCTAGGTCGTTCGTTGTTTCTTTTTGTACTCTCAGTCCACTGAGTAGTAGCAGGTCGGGAATGACAACTATCCAACCAGGCAAAGGTGTAACTCAAAAGGGTTGAGGCTCTAGGAACCCGCTTGGTACTCGGCTTCCTTCAATGGCATGTGACGACGCCAAGAACATTTTCGATGAGGTTTCCAAAAATGGAGAAGGCTCTGAAATCACGTGCCATTTATTTTCTGTTGGCGTACTGTACTGTACTGTACTGTACTGTATTGTATTGTATTGACAAGGGTTGGTATGAAATATTATTACAAGCTGTGATAGTACCCGTGACTAGAGTATGGATACAACCTGATTCGCCCTTCGCCGCCCGTGGGGGTGTGCCGACGCAGCCCATGAATCTGCAAACAGTTTGCATGACTTTGCCAATACCGACTTTTCAAAGCTTGTGAAAGTCCTCATTCTTGAAGAGCTCTCCCGCCGAATGTTCTCTCAAGCCATTCATTAGCTTCGTCCAGGGCGGCTTGGTTGCATGGCTCCAGATGACTAAAAGCATAGCATTCCAATATCCATCTTGCCTTCCATTTGGTCACTTCGGATAGAGTTAAGCACACCTTTTTCTGCCAAGCTATCGCGGCAGGCTTGGCCGCCTCTATTAGCGGTAAATTCGTAGTGCACTAGTGGAGAATGGCATTGAGGGAGAGCCTACGGAGTACAGTACGCAGTACGGAGTAGAGGGCAGCCAGTTAGCTAACCATTTTTCAATCTAGATTCTGTGTAAGCGCCGTGAATGCAATGGGCTGCCCAATGACAGCCAAAACTCTATCTGGCAACGTGAACCATACATGTAGTAGGGAACTGGGCCTATGAGGATTCCCTAGCACGGCCAGGTGCAACCCCCAAAATGTTCAAGGATCGGATCAAAGCGCAGGTAGCACAGTACGGAGTAAACATGTTTTGAGTTCGCCCAAAATGTTCGGAGGGAACACTGAACTGAGTTCCTGAAATACTTACCTTCTACTCCGTAGACGCCTTAGATTTTTCATTAATGTCGCCTCAGGCAAGGGTTACTGAGAAACCTACTACAGTCAAACCCACGAGAAACAGCCATGGTGCTGTGTGCACGTACACGGCAAAGTCATCCAAGATCCCTTACGCAGTACTTCGGGTTTTCTAGGGTTTTGAATGTATCATAGGTCGCTCAGCTTGAACAGGGTGATCTCCGATCTTAGCCGCCAGCCTTAGAATGATTTTGGTTGTTCTGGAGCAAGTGGTCCTATTGAATTTGGTTGATTGATCCCCGCATGGAGCGCGCGCTCCCTTGCAGCCTCTATCACAACTTGGGGCGGGAGGGCGTAAGAACCCAAACATCTTGTCTAATACCTAATTCAATTGAAATGGAAGTACGGAGTAGACGAGGAACTGTTATTGAGCAGCTCAAGCAACCGACAGGCGGGGAAGTGCTCAATTTCTACGTTTGAGCGAAGAAGTCTCAATATACTGCCGAAAGGTGCCTGCCATCCAGTAAACGCAAATCAATTTTAAGCAATCTCAATGTGAAATGGTAATATAGATCGTTGATAAACTGTACGGAGTACCGAGCACCTGCACAACTATATCATATAACGTGACAGTATTTTGGCGGTCTGCTGGGGGGGTAATATTACCACGCTTGACGATACGCCTGGACATCGGACATTGGATACAGTTTCTGAGCCAATGCAACATCACAATGAGCTGACCCTAGCCACGAATAACTCTTAACCTGCGCGTAATATACGGAGTACCCCTTTGGTATGTACGTGCATGGATGGAGGAGGGAGAGTCAACAATAGCCTGAATATGGTATTCTAGCTGGCGGATCTGCCGTAATACCCCTGTACCAACTGTCAACACGCGCTTGTAATAATAACACCTACCTTGGTAGTATTTCCAAAGGCAGCCACAGTAAAATACAGTACGGAATAGTATGTACTGTACAGTACAACAACTAGCTGCCCCCTTTCCTCGCCGTCCAGACCACATCCTGACCCCGTCCCCATTCCAACCCAACCGCACTCCTCATCCACCTCCTCTTCCTCCTCCCACCTCTGTTGTTGCTGCTGGTATTCTGCGCTGTCTTCATTCCTGCCCTTGCTGCGAGTAGTATCACCCTCGAGTCGCCTGAGCTGGATCCGTGCCCTGAACGCTTTTCCCCTTACCAATTCGTTTGTACGTGAACTTGCAGCCCGTTTTCTCAGCCCTCCCAAATAAACGGGACTATTCCTTCTTAGGCTGATTGCTCTACCCAGCCTTGGCTCCCTTTTTGCCTGTCGCAAGGGCCTCCTCCACTCCGTTGTCACCTCGTCCGGCCTATCTCACATCGTTTATCTCCCCCTGAACCCCCCGTGGAGTTTTAATCACGCGGCTTGAAAGTTCGTTGGGATAGCACTTGGACGATTGTAACTATACACCACAGCTGTTAACGACATTCACCTAAGCGCGAAGACGCGAGTTTGGGGAAATTTCGTCCGCCGGAGTCCTTCGTTCCCTCGGTCGATACAAACTTTTATATAGCTTCAATTTCTCATCGCCTGTTTGTCAACCTTGACAGATTAAAGCTGACTCGGGAGGTCATTGCGGAGAGCTGTCGATTCTTGTGGATATACTGGTGGCTGGTTCCCGGAGCTGGATGAATCTGGTGTTCATCGTTCGCTATAAGTCTTAAATTCTGGGCGCATAAACTCACGAGGCAAAGGGCTGGATGTCCTTTTTCCGACAACCTTTTGAATTGGCATACAAGTGAAGTGGGGTGGTTTGTGAAATATCACGTTTGTGTTTGGGTCTTTCACAGCTTGTGTTAGAACGGCATATTCCCCCCCGTTTCATTTTTTGAGGGATCTACACAACCTCGTTTTCTCATCCGCCAGAACTAACCTCCGCGAACCTACCCATGACGACTTCATCGAACGGGCCAGGGTCCAGTAAGTTATTTTACCTATTCAATTTTCCTGAATTATCATCTCTCGAAAACAAAACTAGACCCTTGCTGACACCCCTGTCACCTGTGTTTAAAGACTCTGTCTTACCCCTGCCTAACGATGCGACTTCGAAAAATTTATCGTCAACCGACACTGATCAGTCCATTAATGAGACTCCTCTAGAACAACATACACCGCATACGAACTCGATTCAAGATTCATCTGGTAATGCTGACCTTCCAAAGAAAAAGCGATCATTTCTTCGCGTTCCGTCTCGGTCATCTTCCGATGCAAAACGGCGAGGGCAACCCGCCGCTCCAGACAGGCAACACGATGGCACTGAAAGCAATGCAGGAAGCATGAAGCGAGGTGGAAGCATGGCAAGTAGTAAGGGGTCCCGGCGCACTGATGCTCTTAATACCGCTGGTGCCAACCCCAAGGAGTCCATGCCCGATGCCGATGACCAGCCTAAAGAAAAATTACCAAAGGCACCCTCGAAGCTATTTTCGTTCCTCAGCTGCTGTGGCGGCGCGTCAAACGACGATCGGGAAGAACCTATACCTCCAAAGATATCCGTAAAGCCACAGTCGTCCCAGGGTAGACAGCCCACGCCAGTCGAGAAGGCAGAACCCTGCGCTGCAGATTCGAGCATTGCAGACTCTAGAGAACCAACTTCTTTTGATGAAAAAGTTGCGCTGAAAGCAAACACCGACAGGAAGGATCTGCACACTGAGGATGGTGTGGCCCCAGCCAGGGCTCTTGGAGAAGCTGGATCAGATAGTTCGACTAAAATCCATCTTGATAAACATTCAAACCCACCAGCGCCATCCAACTCAGGCTCAGGATCAAGCTCGGGTTCGGGCTCAGGTTCTAAGGCTTATACAGGTCGAAATTCGGAATTACCACCCATCCCTGCTTCAGAGAAGTCAGCCTCTTCAAAATCAACTAGTGCTTCCATTGAAAAAAAGCCAGGACCCAATGACGTGGTCTCGAAACAGCCCAACGGCGATCACGATGTGGCCATGAAAGATACACAGTCTGCGGATAGCTACATAGAAGAGGATTTCGATACTCCACTTCACGAAGATCCCACGCAGCGAGCGATGGAGATTCCGCCTCCACCGCCGTTAGATCGCAATGCGGAATCGATCAACAGGTACATCCCACCTGTTCCAGCAATTCAGCCGGAGAAGCAACAGTGGTTATTACCTCCCATTGAGCCCCACCTTCAGAACCGCAAGTGCCTTGTCCTCGACCTTGATGAAACTCTTGTCCACAGCAGCTTCAAAGTAAGAAAAGCGTCCTAGTCTTGGTTTGGTGATATTGTTATGCCCTTTTGCTAACGAATACTTTTTTTAAGGTCCTTGAGAAAGCGGATTTTACAATTCCAGTGGAAATCGAAGGGCAATACCATAATATCTACGTGATTAAGCGGCCCGGCGTTGATCAGTTTATGAAACGAGTAGGAGAACTCTACGAAGTTGTCGTTTTTACAGCATCTGTATCAAAGGTAGGTCAAATGCTAGTATTTTAAATATTCTAGGATTGGAGTAGCTAACTTTATTTCACTTTGCAGTATGGTGATCCTCTATTAGACCAGCTAGATATCCATAAAGTCATACATCATCGGTTATTTAGAGACAGCTGTTATAATCACCAGGGAAACTATGTCAAAGTAGGTCTCTGCAACTCAAGGAAAACAAGTATTTGCTTTTAACTTACACTATGGTGGCCTCAGGATCTTTCGCAAGTTGGCCGCGACCTCCGAGATACTATCATCATCGACAACTCCCCAACATCTTACATATTCCATCCTCAGCATGCCATTCCTATTAGCAGCTGGTTCTCGGATGCCCACGACAATGAACTATTAGATCTTATTCCGGTTCTTGAGGATTTGGCGGATTCGCAAGTTCGGGATGTGAGCTTAGTTCTGAACGTTGCGTTATAACGACCGCGCGGACGTGGAATTTGTAGCTGTTTAGGTCGCGGCTTGCCATATTCTATCCCAAATCGTCCCTTCAGCCCCACGGGAGTATCTGGAGATATTTTTACTCTGGTATCCCTCACACCAAACGCGAATGTTCATTATGGTTCGTACGTTTCCTCCTACCGCTTGTCTCAAAATTGCCAAGGATGGCTCTTCGGCAGTAGATATTGCGAACCGAATCCACCAAAAAGCCGCCATGACAGCCACGATGACTAAAGGAGGGGTAATAACGTGCTTCTCGATTTAGGAGGAACCGGTTGTGGTATCTCCTACCAGGCCAGATTCCCCCAGAGGCTATCAATTATTTTTTTCTTTTTCCTTTTCACATATACTCTCCCCTTTCTCCCCCACCTTCAATTTATACCCCCTTGAGAGTAAACCCCTTGAACGGGGCCATATATTTCCTCCAAGTGAGCGTTCTATTTCCCTTCGAGCATTTGCTTCCCGTTTGCATCAACCAGGCGTTTTGTCTGCTCACTATTGCAGACCATTAAAAAAAAATGTCTTTGCTGGGTATATGAGTTCATCCCTATCCTTATATCTGCCCAAGCGGCTTTGACACAAACACATACACAACCACGCTGCGACCATGCATCTCCTTTGTTATCCCCTTAAACCCACTGTGTGATCGTTCTCCTCTGTCTGCTTTCTTCTCTGATCTGGTCTTCGTATATCATCACATACATTATCTCCTCTTTTTTGTTTCGAGAACTTAAAGAAGCAGCGATTTTTGTTTTGTTTTTTGTCTGAAAGATATCACACAAGTATAGCAACTGATTTTGCGGGAACTTATTATCATCATTCCTTTCTCTTCCTATTTCCATCCGATATCTCCCCCACCCCATCCCCTATTCCCTCTCCCCCCAACCAATTACAATTACTCGTTTTCATTCAACGTTATTACTATCACCATTATTGTTTATTATCACTGGCAGGCCAAATTCTGCTAGTTACATTATTTTTGCACTGTTTTTATTTTCTTATTCCCTTTTTCTGGATATCTTATTCCCTCCGTTTTCACTTATCTAGTCTGTAGGACATCGCAAATTCCCCATTCCCCATGTTTTTAACCCCCCCCCCTTACATCATTATGGTTTCTCTGGTCAAAATCATAGTCATTAAATTCGATCTCTTCGTTTATGCAAAGGCCCTCCTGGATCCTGTCCAACCCCACTCCTTTTTATACCTAATTCATAACAAAATTAACACAACGCCTATATTGCTGTCATACCCTGCATACCTACCAATCTATTTATTTAGTCTTTATATCATCTGCTATTATAGCGCTCTCTCTCTCTTCCGAATCTTTTATCATTCGTCCGCGTCATTTAGCAATCCATGTTTCTTTTCCCGGCTTGCAAAATATTCTTGAGAGAACTTCTCTTTTTTTTAAATAGAATATAAAAGATTTGAATTAGAGCTACTTTTACTTTTAAATCTTATTTTTATATTTTATAATTAGAGTGATCTATAAGTTTAATATCAATATATAGATTTAAATATATATACTACTCATGAAACTTCTTCACTGAATTTAAAAAGTCATCAGAGATTGATTGAATTGATGATTTTACTAAATATACTAATATTAATTGTACTATCACTTCACTAGAGATTTCTTCTGTAATTAAACTCTTATACAGAGTTGTTATTTATAATTCTTCTTGTTTTGTAACTTTCTTTATCTTTGAAGAAATTATTCTATGAATATTTATGAGCTCTATTATTAATACAGAAGCTTTTCAAGCAATCTCAGAAGAAAATTGAGATTCAA
>LGUA01000242.1:0-23859 GCA_001660665.1 Emergomyces africanus
ACAACAACAACAACAACAACAACAACAACAACAACAACAACAACAACAACAACAACAAGGAGGCAGAGAGAATAGAAATAGAACCCGTCAAAGGGGCGAACGCGAAACGCCATTGTTCCACCCATGAAATCAGGAATGCCTGAGGTTTCTGGTTTTCCCCACAGACCGGCTTCATTTCGCCAAGGGGAGACAAGCGAGATGTTCCTCTTTCTTCCTGTGCATCATAGTTTCATATTTACTGTGCAAAATAAAATATAGTAAACGGATTAGTTAGGTAGCCACATGGGCAGCTCATCACAGTAATCTAACGCTTTTTTTCTCGTTGCGCGGTGAGCGGCTATCTAATAATAGGAAGGGCTGGTAAATATATCCGGCTACATTTGTTTTTCTAAGGTTGGTGTTGGATATAGACAGACTCGTTCCTTCATATATATATATATGCTCTCACCGTGCTCTCAGCATTTAAAATGCCAACAAGGGTTGACAGTAACAGATGAATACGCAGTATGTTCTTCCTGAGGGCTGCGGGTCCGAAAGGTTACTTGTTGGATGAAAATGAACTGCCAATAGGAGATGCATCCTGAGAATAGAATATGTATCTCCGCGTGTTAATTTCCGAGGGCCTCTTAGGGTGGTTCTGATTGAAAATACCATTAGTTTATTTATAAATAGTAGGAATTTGCACATCATCAACTCGAACTAACCCGAATCAAAACCAAACGGAACCATTTCAGTTCAACTAGTAAGATTGACCACAAGGGGGCCAACGCCAGGTTGAACATCGGCGAGGGTCTGATTTCAGCAGCAGCTTTTCTCTGTCAGCGCTGAATCCTTCTATGCCGCGCCGATTTCGATCCTATATAAGCAGCTTAATAAACAACAAGTAAGCTATTAGTATGCAATGAATATTTTATGATCTGCTCCATTTATATAAGGCTGAACAATCTGAACAGTCGTGGAACAAACAACCGCGTTGACCTCGTTCTGCCAGGCTCCCCTCATATCCCTCCCTGCTCGCTCACAGCATCATAAAACCAATAATATTTTGTGCGTGGCAATGGTAAAATACATGGTCGCTGTTGTTATTTTGCAGACGGAAACCTTGCCAGGTTGCCAGCAAAAAAGATGTGGCTTGCTGCCTCGTTTTGGTCGTGACGCAGAGAACTACCGAGAACATCGATCTTAGCCAAAAGAGGAAAAGAGCGTGTGGTTCCCAAGGGCTTTCGAGGGCCTGTTGGCCTCGTTAGCCAAAGAAAAGCATCCGAGTCCATGTACTGCGTAGGTTTTCCATATCTCGTCAAAAAAGGCCGCGGAGTTAAATATCCCCACCGTCCGTAGGATAGTTTGATACTCATTTCGGACTGCAACTTTTCACGAGAGAGTTACGAACCGCTCAAAGCGAAGAGATCTTCAGCAGGAAAAAGGATATTATAACATTTTTTTGCGAATCAAATCTGTCCAGGTCGCGTACCTGGGCGGATCTAAGCAGCCGAGTCTGCCGCTAAACCTCGTGTCAACATTTTGAGTGCTGACGGATGAGATTCTTCTTTTCTTCCATTTCCAGCCACCAGCAGCATCCAGCAACCACAAGCTAAAAGTCGCAGCCGACCAGAACCTGGGCGGATCGGAATCTAACTGTTTCAAACTTCATCCTCCCCAGAAAAGTGCCTACCATTGGTCATTGGATCGTCATTCCAACAACTCCGGCTAATCGCCTCTGGAGAAACTCCGGACGTATGTACAAGCTGGGAAAGGATTAAAAAAATATTGCTTCCAGGTTGGCGGGAAAACCACGCCAGCCAGCTACTAAAAAGGAGGGCCTTTGGAACAACAAATGTTAGACCATGCCGATTGATGCTACGATGTCAACAGAATAGGCTGAATGGTTTCAACGAGATTGGATTGCCCTGGAAGAGACTTGGCTAACACCAATCGGTCTGATTCATGTTAGTTTAGGAAAGAAAGGCCGCCTGTTCATTTTGGCAGCAAGTTTGTTTTCTTGCGAAGGCTGTAACAAGTCACCCGGCACTTTTGGGGGATTCCAGGAGGCGGTCTGGGACCATTTCATCCACGCGGGCCTGTCTGTCCACATACAGAACAGTGAGGGGCGAAACCATAATCGTGTACTCCATACGGAGTACTCCGTACATGAACATAATAACTCTATCGCAGAGATTGTCGTCGTCCCCCCCTCCCCATAAACAACGAGCAGGTGGGGACTACATTTCCAGAAATGGGGAATAAACAATTAAATTCTTCATGCCTTCGACGCCTCCTCGGTCCCAAGCTGATCGATCGTTCCCTCCTCCAATGACATGAGGAATTCAAAGCAGGAAGCATTTCAAGGATTTCGCTAGTATATCTCAACCTGGTTAAGCGTTGAATTTGGAGCGTCTCATCACATCCCTGAACCACATCGTTTGTGGTGGCGCAAAAAAGTAACGGATAAAAACATAAAGTCCACGGGTTTAACCAAGAAGAGTTTCGCCTTGCGCTTAGCGGTATTTTTACTCTTTTGGGAGGTGAAATCAGTATACGATAACTCCGAGCATTTTGGGGGGGGGGGGAATAAATAAACTTCTCGCTAACGGAATTAATAAACCAACGTATTTGGGGCTAGTTGCCAAACTAGAGCATTCGATGATTGTTCTTTTCAGGCATGGCGATCAATTTGTAGGCGATGCGGGGGGAAAAGGGTGAGTGAGGTAGGCTAGCAGATTGGGCAAGTATTTTCGAACTTAAGAATAACGTTTCGGAAATAGCCTAGTAGAAGGTTCCCAACAAGGTAAATAAAATAAACTTAATAATAAATACTACTACTCTGTACTCCGTACAGAGTACCAAAAGGCGAAGCTGCCCAAGAATAAATTTACACTTCGGCATTGCTGATGTCCGGTAAAATACGGATCTAATCGAAACAATTAATTGCTGAACCTTTGCTGGTTGAGGGGAGTTTTGAGTGACGAGATAAATGCTCGTTCAGGGTGGCTACAAACTACTTAGTTAGTATTATTATACCTGGGCCTTCGTACTTGTCCTTGGCGAACGGACTCGAGTATTTTAACTCCGGCCCGAAATGCACGAAAAAAAAAGTTTAAAAAAATAAAAAATAAATAAAAATAAATAAAAAAAACAATCAAAAGGTACTGCAGCTGAAAGATGGGTTATTTCATTTTGCTAAAAACGATCCGCTCGTTACAAAAGTTTTTTTATGTAGAGTATGATAATAGTCTCCGCATCTGCTGAGAACCCAACAATTTTTATGCCTGTTGTGAATTGGTGGTACCAGTATCGAGAGCCAGAAGGAATAACGCCATAGTTGTATGTATATTTTCCAATACAATATTCCCCTCCATCCTTCCACCCTCCACTTCCCTTCCCGTTAATTTGTCACCAATCCGTCAGTACTATGCATTGAAAAATAATGTGAACATGGAAAGAAGGTGAAAATGTGACCGACGCAGTAAATCAATAAGACCCCAGAAGGATACGCTCATGTAAACCCCGGAAACAAATTAAAACAAGGAATTTCCCCTCCCCGCTATATACAATACAGAAACGTAAAATTTTGAGACAAAGAAAGGGAAAAAAAATAAATTAAACACCGTCAAGATAAAATAACCTTGCAAGTTGGTCCATTCACGTAACCCGTATCGTATATTTCACCTCTCCCCTATTTGTCGTGTTAAATGAAGGACAGCAACGGTGAAGCCATCATGGGCTGAGGAGTTCTTGGGTATTCGTGCACTGAGTGACTTGGAGAGGCAGAGTTCGATCGGCTATATGAACCCGGTTGTAGTAAGGGAGGCGTCTTTAACCGGGCGAAAAAATAATAAGTTTCTTGTGTTTTTCTTTTATTTTCTTCTCGTGTGGGTGGGAAAGAAAGTCCAACCCTTGGGTACTAATTCCGACTTACAAGGGAGTTTGGGTCTTGATAAGGAGCTGAAGTAGCTGGTATATCGAACCCAGCCATTGAAGCGTAATTCATGCCAAATGGCGTGAGCAAATCCTCTTCCGAATAAACCAGTCCCTGAGCGGGTGCCGGGTGAGACGATAGTGGTTGGACGTAGTAGCCTGAGGACGGAAGTTCGGAAGTTGGGATTGGGGCTGACTGGTATGATGAACCATGAAGATATTGCGGGTAGCTGTAGCTCTGAGAGCATGGTTGGTAGTGAGAGGAAAACGCAAGCGGGGGAGAGGCAGATAGCTGCCTTGTCGATTGATCAGCGAACATGCTGACTCGTTGCTCGCCTTGGTAAGAGAGTGGCTCAGTTATAACCATCTTCGTGGTCGTGTTCCGGTCATCTTTAGCCTTTGCTTTTTCTATGGCAACGGACCGCCGTGAAGGGGACTTCGTCTTCTTTGATTTTGATGGGGCTGGGAGGCTGAGCTCCTGGTGAGATTGCTCTGGAGAGGCAGAGGACGAAGTGGCTCTTCGTTCCAAATCCTCAAGGCGTCGCTTTAGCTTCTTTCCTGTTTAACGTCAGTCAGCCATATCGACACCAATCCGCGAGGTTTGGAAAAATGAACTTACGGTAGTTTCTTTGAGCAATTCGATTTTGTATGCGTCGTCGTTCAGCCAGGTCAGATATCTTCGTCCAATCTTCATTGGGATGTGCGCTTGCACTGAAAGCACTACTAGTTCCATGACTAGAATTAAACCTCGAGGGGGGCAGCGCAGGTTGTGGATGAGGGTAGGGATAAGTCGTCCTCCGATTCATGACGGCTGAAAGGGTAGACATCAGCTATGAGGGGAGGGGAGTATTTCTCAGAATCAAATGTGGAATGAATATAAAAGAAAATATGACGGGTAGATGAAGCAGAATATTGCGGAAGTATATTCTCTTTAAGATCGAATATTGGTAAATTTGAACAAGAGAAACTGCAGGCGCATGGGGGGATATTTATCAGTTTCTTGAACTCTAGGAGGCGAGTCGCAACTTTAAACGGCCCCCCCAGCACTGTAGCTTGACCAACCCCCCAAGCCCTGGTCAACCGTTGCAAAAGCAGGGGTCCCGCGTGCCCACGCTACGGACGTATTGACCCGTTTGTTTCGAGTGGAAGCCTTGCGTGCACATAGGTAATTTTTGTGGCTTGCAGACCTGAGTTTCGAGTCTAAAGGCCGGGGCTTGGACTAGTGCCGTACCGTGACAATACCACCCTGGAAATTTGAGCTGGGCCAGAATACCACGGACTAAAGCGTAATAGTTCCTGCCAGGAAAGCTATTTGTAGCACATCATAACAAAGGCATGAAAATTCGGCTTCCGTATGGCGCCGACAGCACCGATAAATGGAGCTCGCTTTTCACTTGACTCGGAACCAGTGTACTCCGTAGCTTCGCAAGGTGATCCATTTTTGGCTCATTATGGTTCCAAGGTAATGGGAAAGATGTTGTTAACTGTTGAAACATGAAGCATTCTATCCAAGCTCATCAGCAGGCATGAAGGTTGACTAGCACTCACCTTGGACAATAATTTTAACTACCAGCCAGTTGAACTCTATATGCCCGCCGCCCAGGGCTCTGGGTGTGAATAAATTTGGAAATATCATCCTGCCCATAAAACTGGTTTTAGGCACAAGAAAAGATTTGACAATGTTAGTAATACTATTACTACTCTTCAAATCCCGGATCCGGTTTTATTGGAGTGCTACTTCAATACTATCAATGATTGCTTTGTGGACCCCATGTTGAATATCCCGGCCACTTATGATTTATGCCATTTTTGACATCTGTTAAAATAGCAGCACTTTCATAAAGTAAAAGCCCATGGCATGAATGAGGCCTGTATGCCACCATGCTAGAGGGGTTGGAGAAGGCCAGGGCACCCTGAAACGTTCATTAGCAAGATCCTTTCACTCAGCTCCTGGATAAGAAGGCAAATAGTAGTCGTATGGAGCACTAGTACTAACCATGAAGTCCATCGCCCGCGCGCGCGCCCAAATATAGAATTAAATGAATGTTAATAGCCAGGAAAAACATCCAGCCACTAGTACGGAGTACTCTGTAGGAACCTCACAATGTTGGTAACTGCGTACGGAGTACGGAGTAGAGGCGAGCGCTAACGCCGTCTGCAGAGCGGCTGTGTGTGGCAAGTGCCGAGTTATTAAGTATTTTAAGCTCACACATCTTTCCCGATACAGTAATTTTGCCTAAAATGGCCTGCTCATTGTCGGTGTTTAATTCCGCCTCTGGCAATCTGGGACCCCGTCTTAGTTTAGCGCAAACTCGGCACACGGGCCTTGGGTGGAGAAGAGTTAGAAATTACCTAAAAAGGTAAGTCCGGGGTTAGCCCCTTTTTGATGGGTCCAATATCTGGTTTCTCGAATAGGCAATATGGGGCTAACGCGTCTCAAAAACATTCGCTTTTGCCCCGAGTAGAAGGGGCACAAATCCCCGACTTTGTGGATATTGATTAAGTTGGATAGGGAGCTGTCCATCATATACTTTACATCTTTGAAGTATCAAAACTTGTATTCATTTGATCATCACAGAAAAAGTGCTCAGCTCTGGATGGCACACTTTGACCCTTGAATTCTTTCCCTGAGGCTAAAATTGGAGCTAATTGGAAATGATCACCGCAAGCACTGTACATCCTACCATTGGACCAAAGCTCTATATTTGGTAAATCCGGGAGACAAGCGAGGTACAGTCCATATATCCGGCCCTATCCTATACAGAATTCCGATCAACGTCATGAACATGAGAGGAACAGAAACATGGGCCCTGAGATTTAAGAAGATCTCCAGGCTGAGCTGCAGATTGGAAGGATTCGACATTTCAAAAATCTTAGTCCTCAGGGCCAAGATGGATAGAGCAGAGTAATTGGCTCCTTTTCTTACATGGATATCTTCTTCTCAGGCCCCCAAGTCACAAACTTTCTATGAAGTTAGGCTTTATTTCTATTCTAGTAATCATGGATTGAGTTACCTCCCCATGATTGCAACGATTGATCCAAGGCGATGGATTTGGAGTAGAGATTTAATCACCCATGTTGCTGAACCCCTCATGTCTTAGCTTCAAGGTATGTACTCCGTAGGTTGCCCAGAGATATTAGAGTCATTACCTTCAGACTTTAAATGACGCTTTTCCCCACAAAACAGCGCCGCAGGAGTTGAACAGACAGTCATTCTTTCTGTAAACCCTGGCAGGTATGAGAGAATGCAAAATCATTCCACTACCTCCCGCACCTAGCTCCCTTTATGATCAACTGAGAGGAACAGTAGAGAAGAGTTGAAGTTAGAGTGCCATTTCCAGATTGACGGTACAGTGTGATGCACTGTGCTCCATATACAAACTGGAAAAGCCAGCAACCACCGCACTTCGGATTCATCCCGGAGCAAACGGCCTTACACTGGTTGGGTATAGTTAATTAATCCCTTTGACATTGTCGTCATTTCTTCTAGCGGTTTATACCGGCGTTTCGCTCTTTCAAAGCTTCAGAAACGCAAGGATAGCCTACAATCCATTCGGGAACCACCCGCAGTTCTTTTTTCAAACGTCACCAGCTTGAGATAATGTTACCGTAACCATCGTTCGTCCATTGCGCCATTGGTGATGAAAGTGTGTAACCCATTCCATCCCATTGTTATTGCCACCGGCCCGTCCACGCCTGTTACGTAGTTAGCAATATTGATTCGAAATTGGAAAATAGTATCGAGTGGGTAGGTCCTAGATGGGATAATCCTACGCTAAGCCACTGAATGACTAAATTACGTCCGTACGGGCGAGAGAGAACGACGGGATAAGCTACTTGCGCACCAGGCACAATTTAGTTTCAGAGGTTTTCCATACTACTAAAAACATTTGAAGAGGCGATGATGCTATGAGAAAAGCTCATATAGATGCACTATATCTACCACTAAATATTACACATATATCCTATATACTAGATAGTATGCGTGTGCCAAGAAAGCTAATAAGCGAATGTTGATGAGTGAACAGGTGCAAATACGGCGAATAGTCGGATCTCTAACATATTCAACAGATGAAATCAAAATGAAAGTCCTTGCTGCCAAAGCAAGCGCCTTGGGATGGCGCCGAGTTCATTGCGCAGATATGCAGCCTGATCCATACATATGTGCGTACCGTGTAGGAGTTAGGTGCCCCATAGGGCTGAGAAATATCTAGTAGGCCATGGTCATGTCTGGCATAGCATTGCGCCTGAATACGGGCTAAGGGCGGGCGATTAATAATGTCCGATTAATGTCAGAGGCGCTGCTGCCCCAATCTTCATAGCCTGGATCAACTATTGAGAACTGTGGGAGCGCTAACACATACCCCCCGGAGTTTATTAAGACTCATTACATCATGCTGCTCAATCGGTCTTGCTCAGAGGCCAGGGGATGACAGAAACGTCAGCTTCAGGCAATTATTTCCCTCTTGACTACGCAGTACGTGGAAGAGGGATTAAAAAATAAAATAAAAATAAAAGTGATTGATGACGCAGTGTCAGATTTTGAACGGCAAACAAAATCATGCAGCGGATTTATTGCGAACGACAAACTGCTGTGTACTATCAAAGGACTCGGGCAAACGTTGAAGCCCGATCCCGCGTGTCGGGATCTGGTGTGACTTACCTCTTGTTTTTACGACACTATGAACCGTCCAGCAGCCGCTAAGTCTGAGAACCGACGATTACAGATTGACACACAGCCGGATGGAAAATCAGAGAGAATGCGCCTATAAATAATGAATAATGAACTCCATACGTAATGTGAAAATGTATTTCGCAGGGCTCGCTCGCTTTTCGTTTTCCCTTTTCGTTTCCTTGCTTCTTCCCCCCACGTTTTCTTTTTTCTTTTCTTATCTTTTATTTGCTCAACGGAAGAAAGAACTCCACGTGTATCTGATCCTATGCCAGTTTAAACAAGGCGAAAAAGGAAGGGGAGAGGACAAAAAAAAAAAGGATAACACCATTAGAAATGAGGCGAGGAAAGATATAATTAATGAAAAACAAAAACAAAAATTGTCAAGTATGGAGCCTTTAGGTACAGATGCAAGTAGGGATGTGACATTTAACAAGATGCGCATGTCCGTGGCTCTAAAGAGACATGATGGATTGAAATGGGGGCAGGAGCAGAAGCTGTGGAATGGAAAGGGCTACTCATATATACATGTATCTTGTGAATTAAGTAAATCGAATTGAGGAAATTGAGAAGGTAATTGTGGGAGGAAAGGAAAAAGGTAGAGAGGGGAACCGGGAGAAGTAAAAGTTAAAAAGGAAAAGAGAAACTCCAACATAGGGAGGAAAGGAAAAGAAAAGGGAAATAGGGAACACAAATGGACTCGGAAAACGTAACTTAACTACTGCATTATCCATCCCATCAAGAAAGGGCAAACAAAATGCAAAATTGAATCTCGAAAAAAAAAAAGCAAAACGAAACAAACGATCAAAATCCAAGTTCTCATAGACCTTGGGCCATGCCGTTAAAATTCATTAAGTCCGGGTTCTGTTGCCTCCGTCTCCGTATGGGGGCTTTCTTCCTTCGGTTGATGGCAGCCTGTTGCTGTGCTTCCGTCGTCGCCATCTCCATGTCCCCATCGTCATCAGCTTCTCCTTCGGGATGCGATGCGTGGTAGATAGCGCTCTCATCAAGCTCATTAATATCATCTGGCTTCATCCGAAGCCACTTCATGCGCGGCCCGGACTTGGCGCGCTCAGCCACTCTAAAGCCATATATCCGTGGCTCATAAATTTTGCCTCGCCCTAAGCCGGGGGCAAGATTCGTTGTCATCATGCCGTTTATCTGGGCCGGCTGGGGTGGGAGGCCTTGGGAGCTGGGGGATGTTGTTATGGGGGATGTTATGGAAGGGGGATGCCGTGAGTTTGTTGTGCTCATAGTTGTTGTCGAATTGTTGGTCGGGGTAGGGGACAAGGTGCTTTCGCTTAGTCCTGCGACGTCCAGATCCGGGAATGTCATGAAGAAGAGACAGCCGAATGTGGTGCCGAAGAATGCACCGTCGACGGACTGGAATCTGCTGTTTGGAGGTGTGTATATATCCTGGCAGCTCGGGCAGAAGAGTTTGACAGTATCAACACCCGGTGTGTCTGTTACTCCGACGGGGAGTACCTTGCATCCATTACAGTAAACTCGGGGGCATACGCCAAAATGTTGTAGCTCGTACTTCTCTAGCATTTGTTGAATACCGGGCCTCGAGGTTATATAGCGCTGGTGAATCAATCCGTACAGCAGCTCTGCCGAGCTCTCAATCACACTCAGATCACTGGCCACGCGCGAATGTTTTCGCTCGCCTGCTCTTCTATAACCAGAAGGCCTGTCATCTCCAAGAACAGCGTCCTCATTTTCATCTTCATCTTCGTCCTCTTCATCCTCTTCGTCCTCTTCAGGTTCCACATCTAATATCAGTTCCAGCGCTTCCTTGTACAAGGGAACCTGGGATTGCAAGCCTGTCAAATTGAAGTCATCTTCAATGAAATCTTCCGACACTTCCGCGAAAAACTCATGGCCCATCAGCGAGCAGTATGACGCAATCCAGGTATCCGGGGACCCGTCGGAGGACGACATAGCGAAAGAGCTGAAGGTTGATCTGGACGGCGTGGAGACAGAAATTTGACTCAAGTCCAGCCGGTCCAGGCCTTCAGCCAGTGACGAAGGCGTGATTTTCGACACGATGTCCCCGAGCTTGCGATAGCCCCTAGAATTAGAAGTAGGGGCCGGGGTAGGAGCGGAATCTTCTCGTTGGTTTTGTGCGGGCCGGGGATGGCTAGCTAGGCTTTGTCCTCACTCAACACCGCACAGAGCATACCGTAAGCTTAAGATGTCGAAAATTTTATCGATTTGTTGGGTTCGATATTCTTTGTGATGTACAATGGTGTGTGAGGGTATTCCGTTCTGTTCACTTTCGCGAGCAGTCGAGAAGGGAGAAGGTATGTTTTTCAACTCCGTCTTGATTATCAAAAATTGAGGGGTATCAGTTGGATGAAGTACGGGACAAGCCGCGTTTGACCAAGGTGCTTATTTTACCGGAAGGCAATTTCGTCTCCGCTGAGGGTTCTGTGGAAAACCAGAGAGGATGGTGGAAATATCAAAGAATGTTCTAGGAGGAAGAAATAAGGGTGCTTCCCCCGTGTTTAACAAGCGCAGGTGAAAGTTGTTGGTGGGTAGTGGTTGTGTGGGGTCTGCAGTTTCTGCGTAGGTCATGCAGATAGGCCCGATTGAAGCTAATTCCGAGATGAGGATATTGCACACCTAAGCAGCTGGGTGTACCCGAAATGCAAATAGCAATGTAGAATCCAGCGATGGGTTATTGAGTCCCGTCTTTGCTCTTGTATCTTCAGCGTTTGTTAACTTTTTCTTTCTGATATGTTGGATGCGGGTTGCAGAAAACACGTGACTCCGATTTCTCTTGTCACGTGGAAATCTCGGCAAAACATGCAAGCCCGAAGGCTTGACATTGCTTAGTCATATTGGACTGGCCTAGCCCCGTTTCGAATGACGGGGGGCGGGGTACGGGGTACAATTTGAACAATTTGGTGCCCAAAAAAAGTTCATTTCGTCGTGGTGCCAATTTCGGCCGGAAAAACCTCTCTTCGGCGTGGTTCCAACTCAGCCCCCCACGGGCAGTACTCCATTAAAAACCACACAGACTAGGATACATTACTAATTATTCTGTAGATCTGTCTGCATCTCTTAAGAATTAGAAGTGATTTTTTCATATTTCTTAGATCTCTAATTCTAACCTAATTCTCACCTTACCTACCTCTAACCTACCTCTAACCTACTCCTAACCCTGATAACGGGGTTGATAATCCATAGATTAGTATGGATAATGTATTAGTGTGGTTTATTTTAGAGGGACCGACTAAAGTTGAACATGGCTTCCAAAAAAGTGGGTCCTAAACTTGAGCAACCACGATTCAACTTTTTTGGCACCATGTTCAAACTGTAACCTGTCAAAGGACCTTGGAGTAATAATCTGTGGCATTATTGTATCATAGCGTAGCAATCAATGCCTTCGCTTCCAATGTTTTCAACAAATGAAACTTTTCATTAACATGTCAGTAATGCCAAGTAATTAGGTTGTACTAGTCTATTGACCTCTTGGATGAGAGGTTCAATTGATTCAGATGATTTTAGGCATGGTGGTGATAAAGAATTGACTTTTTGCGAAGCGTACTTGTAGTAGTCTTCGAGGGAATTTGGAAATGTTCATTCTGTGATGTGATTGGTGCATTCAAATCTTGGCCCAAACTGTCATATAATTGACTGTTGAAAAACATGTAAAAAATGAACCTTAAAAGGCTTCTTTATTTTCAAGATATGCCCCGTAAACATGCCAATCCATCTTATCATATTATAAATAATCAAAACGAACAAAATACCACACAGAACATTACATTGAATGCCATGCTGACTACTCTCTATAATAGTAATATCCAGATCAATACCATATCAAATGCCACACGGAATGCCATTCTGAATGCTAATATACTGACTACTCTCTCTAATAGCAATATCAAATATGATACTCAATATCATGTTGAATGTCAAAAAATAGTATTCAAATTATCCTTACAGCTCGTAGAATGTAATTTAACAATTTCTAATGTGGACTAGCGCCGCAAAACCAAGTTAGCACACTACAGATTGTGGGCTACGCTCTAGTTATAACGCCATGATAATAATATATATATAGTAGTAGGGATACATATATACACGTAAAACTCGTTAGACATTAATAAATAGGCCCTCATCTAAACTAAATAAGGAAGTGGAAGAAGCAACCCGTCTGGCATCTAGAATACATCTCGCATAATCCGGGCAAACTCAGCTTCACTCCCGAGAATCGAGCCTAACCCCTCCGGATGAGTTAGGTCGCCCTGAGCACTCACAATCTCGCTATTCATGCCGTCTCCGTCTCCGGCACTGTTAGGTTGTGACATAAACCCATTGTAACCACCAACGGCCTCAAACAAGTGTGTTAGCTCATTGCTCATCTGGATGCCATCCTGCGGGCTGCTGCCTAGCTCCCGGTTAGCATTGATATCGCGGTACACAGCCATCACGTCCATGGGGTGACCGGCTAACCCTGCCATAGCAACAGCTGCAGTTGAATGCGGGTCATTTGGATCTGGCGGGGCAGGGCGATTGAGCAGTCCTAGTTTCTCCCCAATTTCCCGCAGTCCCTTGATCATTTTCCACAGACGTTTCGAGACATATGACTTGGCACTAAACCTCTTTACCAGGTCCAGGGCCATGTAGAACTCATCGCGGACTTGGCGGTTGAAATCAGCGGGGGCGTGAGACACAGCCAAAAGGAGAACTACCAGAGCAGACACGAGGAAGTAATTGAAGAGCATCTTTTGGGAGCGGTAGATATCAGATGTCTGGTTAAGGTGGGTGAGGACGCGAATGGTGTCTTTGGCAATATCAACCACGGTTTGGGCATATGGCATGTTTTCAAGGATGCCGCTAGTGGAATGTAGCACCGGGCGGTAGATGAGTATCCTCATGTGGTTACCACGAATATATAGGAGCACACGCAATCGTCGGGTCTCCCTATCGATGGGTTCGCCATCTGCAGGGTGTTCGGGTGAATAAAACTTCAGATTATCGGGAAGATTCTTCAGCCATTGAAGGACCTGATAATCAAGAAATCCAATCACTTCTCTTTTGGTTGTCGCGATGCCCGCGGAGCCCAATCCGGAGTACCATATCTTGGATCCAATACGACAATACGCTATCATCGCTTTCAGATATGGCACAGAATCGTCCTGCGTATTTTTGACCCCGCGATTGTCAGTAAAGTAAAAGGATATACCAGTTATGTAAACAACAGGGCAGAAGCGTCCTCACAGGCTCTGGTAGAGACAAATCTATATCCTCATCCTGAAGGCTAAATGGTAAACCCATGCCAAAACTCCAACGTCGATCCAAGCTGTAGACTGACCAAAACAGCTTAACGACTGAAGGTACGTCATCCTCATTTGGGCAAACCTTAAACATGCCATCTCTTCTATGTAAACCAATTTCAAGGCACATGCGGGTGGCATGGCCAATAAATCGATAAGACATAATATCTTCATCGGTATGAAAATAGTACGTGGCCTGGAATACTGTTAGCTAGCACAATATAATTATTCGGTAGGTAACGGATCCTGTCATCCCGCAAAGATCAGCATACCATGAGAATGAACATTTGGATGGTTCTGATATCCGTTGGCTCCCACAGTTTCATCTCGATTCTCTGTTTTGTACTGGTGAAAAACCGAGTCCCGAGTGTACTTTGGCCATCACCTTCAACGATCAACATAATTGCAAGGACCATCTTAAGGATACAAGTTTCATCGTCAGTCAACATATCAGGCCCTGGTTTAAAGCGTTTAGCGAAGCCAGTCCGAGACGCCGCCTCCAGGAACGTGAAGAGCAGGTTGGTGTGTGTAATCAGCTTCTCAATATCAAGGAAGGGGTACATGACTCCGATTTCACGTTCGTAAACCCGACATAATCTAATGGCCTCTTCACGTTTAATTACCCACAATGGATCTTTATTCGGATGGACCCGAAGCTGTGGGCTAAGTGGCAGTTGTTGTTGTTGCGGGGGCGGTGAATCAGCTGGGGTCGCATCTTGACCAGCAAACAATTCAAGGGTTCCGTCCTCCGCCGGAGTAATGCCCATTGTTCGAAGGCTTGATTTGGCCACATGGAAGCTGAAGGTAGTGCTCGTGGGGCCATGGAAGCGTGGATGATTCGAGCGAGACAGTGATGAACTTTGGTTTTGAGAGTCATGGCTTGGCTGGGAGATGGAGCGTGAAGCTTCTCGACCATATGCATTGGATTCCACGGTCGCAGAGTCGGTCTTTTGGTACAGGTCGTTTACATTGGCAAACAAGGTGTTCACTTGATCTTGTAGCGTCTCGATGTGTTCTTTCATCGAGCGAAATTCCCTGGGCGAAGGTAAAGCGCATCAGCTGGCAGGCATCTCAGCTGGGAGAATTTTGTCGTAAAGACGTAATAGTTTATCTATATAAAAGAGCAAAGCAAAATTCCACTATTTACTTACTCTGAATCTTTGATGTTACGAGTGCAGCAGTTAGGGGCGTAAAGGCCTATAGAGGTAAAACCAAAAAATGAGCTCATAACTGATATAAACACCCAAGCGCTCACCTAGGTAGTGTAATAAATACGTGCACAAGACGACCTACATTCCAGAGAGAGATGCCCGCAACGCTGGCAGGGCATTTGGCCATTGCACTTGATTTTTCGTCGTTTGCATTCATTGCTATAAAAGGATTAATGAGCACTTAGGGGTCAACTAACTGCACCAGACCGGGATTGCGGGCATCAAATCAACGACATCGAATGACACACATCGTTATGAAGGAGAAAGACTAACCAGGCCAGCGAGATGTAACGATTCCGCTTTGTGCGCGTGTGAGTTCCGCTATCAGGTTCCGCCTTTCGTTTAACCGAGTCACCACCATTGTTGCTGCTGCTGGCGCTTGCTCCTGGAGGTTTGTTGAGAGCGCCATCGCAAGGTGGGGAGGTAGACGTCATTGTGATAAAAGTGGACCAGCCTGCCAAAACGACATCAAGATTAATTTAAGAATAAAAATAAATTAATGCCTGAGAGAAGAAACTTTGAATGTTGGGGCTGGGGGGTAGAGCCGTCAAAAAAAAGAAAAATTTATGCCACCAGGGCGAGTTTGCGGCGGGGGGGCAGCGGCTTGTGGGGTAGCAATAAATTTATATATTATAAAAGCCAAGGAAGCTCCCCAACGGCCGTTGAATAAGGTTATTTTAAGAACAAACAAACAGCTCGGAAATGCTGGAATGTTGGAAGCGAAGGGTACGGTTACTATTTACTAAGACTCTTTAGCTTTTGGGTTATTCCTCGGTTTGTTCAAACCACTCTCCTTAGCTACCAGGTATAATAAATAATAGGTTTTAAAAACTGATAGGTAGTCGATACTATAAGTGGATCCCTCTTCCATACAGTACTACTAGTATTTACTACTACAACAACAACTACTACTACTACTACTACTACCACCTTCAATACTCCCTTCTCGAAGCAATGAAGAGGAGCGTTTTGCCCTCGTCTACCAGGGGCATGATCAACCCCTCGTCATTGTTTCGACAGCTGGACACCCTCCCCAGCCATGATATCGCTGCATTTCGCGCCTCATATTTTCAACCCCAACTCCCTGTCATCCTCCCCCGGGGCCAGTTTGACCATCTTCCAGCTATCCAAAAATGGTTCTCGGCGCCTTCATCTTCTACTAGCGGCTCCAGTGCCCTACCCTCGACAAACAGCCTTAATTACGCCTATTTAGAAAAATACAATAGCTGCTCCGTTCCCCTCGAAATTACCTCCTCCCATGACCCTGCATCCCCGAAAACTGCAACCTTCCAACGTCTCCATGCGCCCCTAGACCTGTTTCTTAGATGGACTAAAACAACTACTTCTCTTGATGCTGCTGCTGCTGCTGATGATGATGATGATGATGATGAGAGAAATCCCCTCAGTATGCGCCTCTACGTCGCTCAATGCCAATTGCTTGACCTCCCCCCAGCACTCCGCGCAGACTTTCCGACTCCCTCTCTCGTCTCAGAGACCGGCAAGGGAGATGTATACGATACGAATATATGGATGGGAATTCCACCCACGTACACCCCCCTCCACAGAGATCCCAATCCGAATCTGTTCGTCCAGATGGCGGGACGTAAAATTGTCAGACTATATGCCCCAGATTCAGGACTAGCGGTTTTTCAGCGGGTTAGGGAGACGATTTTACTCCGGCAGCAGCAGCAGCAGCAGGAGGAGGAGGAGGAAGAGGTAAATGTAAATCGGATAGTCGTGGGTGACGCTAAATTCCGTGGGGAGGAGATGATGCAAGGACTGGAAAAGGAGTTACTTGAAAAGGCGGTGTGGGGTGATGGTACGGAAGGAAGATTATATGGGGAATGTAAAGGGGGCAATGGAGGTATAATGGAGGGATTCGAAGCACATCTTAATGCTGGAGATGGGATGTTTATACCAATGGGCTGGTGGCATAGTATTATTGGGGTTGGTAAAGGTATTACGGCTTCGGTACGTTTCTCCCCATTTCCCCTTCGACTGTCGACAGCCGTGAATATCCATGACCTATATAGCCAAAGATATTTGTATAAACTTCTCCAGTCTGCTGATTGTTATCCAAACTAAAACAGGTCAACTGGTGGTTCCGATAACGATGGTACGCCGTCCCACAACCTCTTACGATTAGCTACGACAGCGCATTGTTTGCTAGAACGGGTGATATACGTATTTATGCCTATTGAAATTATAAAAGCAATCCGCCATTTGAAATAGGGATATGAGATAATGTTTATTCATAACTACCTAACGGAACGCTGGATACCTACCACCCCCGAAATTCACCTATACTTGGGAGTTAAGAAAAAATTGCGAAAACATCGACATTCGACATGAATGAATTCAACAGCGCAGATTCATCCACAGAAGACATAGAAGCCTGGAAAATGTTCCTAATCGTTGAATAAGAAAAATAAATGGTTACATCGACTGCGTCTTGCCATATTTATATCAGAGGGCAACGGTCCATATCAGGGAGTACGCTGGTGAGTGCCGCAGAAACCTTTCGCCTGTGTCGATATCAGAAAGAGAAGAGAAGAAACCGTAACGGTGCCAAGTCCAAGCTGCCCTGCTAGACAGACCAGATGCTACTCGAATACCTTGTTGAAATATTTGTCGACCCAATTCCTGTTTCAAAGACGTGACTGTTAGCCTTTTCAAGAAGCCCCTTACAGCCTTGTCCTCTCTCATCGCCATCCTTCCTTGAGCAGGTGACTTGAGTCGATTTGAATGAATGGAGTTTGAGACATGCCACACAGCATCATTCCAGCAGGCGTTTTTAATATTTTTTTGCTAGGAAAGAAAAACTTACCTTGGCGGAGCGGGAACGAAATTTTTCGTGTACTCATCAATTTCTGCGACGTCCTTGAACAAGTCCACTTCATGAGGCTTCAGCCACTTGGTCTTCTTGAACAGTTTCCATCCGAAAAACAACACGGGACACAACCCAATCATCGTATACGAGAACAAAAACGTTGGTATACTCCAGTTCCCGGGCAAGAATACAGTATATCCTCCCACAAACGCCATGGTAAGTGTCCCAGCGCAGGCATAATATGCAAGATATGGCTGGAAGTAGCCTTTATACGGGAGCGAGTCACGTGAAACACCTTGTGCGTCAAGCGCCTTCATGAATCGAGTGTACGTAAAGGCTACGGAGAAAAAATTGAGCAGCTGTGAAGCAGTTACAAGGGAGACGAACCAGTTCAACACGATGGAGGCTTCGTTAGAGACCTGCAGGAAGGACAGGAGCGCAATCAGCAAGACAAGCATGACGCAATATATAGGTACGCCATTCCTGTTGCATTTGGTGAAGATTTGCGGTGCTTTGCCTTCAAGTGCAAGGCCGAACAAGCTGCGACTGGCGCAGTAGACGTAGGAGTTTCCCGCGCTGAATGCCGCACCCAGCACCATGGCGTTCACAATGTGTGGGAGCACTTTGATCTTTAATCTATCCATGGCGACGACATAGGGGGACGCAGCGGCTCCTGGTAAACCTTTGTCGAAGGCGTTTGCCATTGTCGGGTCGTTGTAGGGAACGACGATCCCCACGCATAAGCTGCCCAGGACAAAAAATGTGGTCAATCTATAGAAGACAGCGTTGAAAGCGCGGGGCAAGACATGACGTGGATTTTCTGTTTCACCAGCAGCCATGGATACATAATCTGGTCCTGCAATTGTGAAGGAGGCCTGATGAAGCTATACTTTAGCGGCTACAGGGTTACTTGAAAGGCTGGGTGGGGGACTCTTGAGGCTTGCAGAACTTACCAGAATCATACATTGCAAGAAACCAAGGAACCGGCCGAGATCTCCAGTTTTATAAAACTCAGCAAAAGAGCCAGGATCACGCCAGTATCGGAATCCATATCGATCGCCGAGTGGATTTGCGCCAAGCATGGAGATGAACGTAAAGATGATGAGACCAATGATGAGAAGCGCTTTACCCAGCGCTAACCAAAATTCAGACTCGCCGTACCATTGGACCGCGAAGAAATTTATGACGCTATTTTTCAGAAGCGGAATATTTTTAGCATCTATTTTATTTATATAGTTCTTCCATCACAGCAGACGACCACTGGATCTCCTGAACGGGGTAGAAAAATGGAAGACCTACCCGTACGATACCAGCACAATGGTAATGATTCCAGCAGCAGGGACGACATCACTCCAGTAGTGGATAATGACATTGCAAGCGACGATTTCAAAGGGAACCATTGCAGCTTCGAAAACGAAGAAATTGTATCCTGTGGCCACGCCGAAGGCTTCGTCGACGTAGCGGCCAGCGAAACGAATAAACGGCGAAGATATAGGAAGATATGTAACCATCTCTGCCATGCTTTATTGCCAACCGTTGGGGAACAAAATAGCTCCCCCCTAAATTTTAGCAAAAATTTTGCGCAAATACAGAAATAAAAATAATACGACTAAAAAAAAAAAAAAAAAAAAATCTTAATAACACGGAGGGAGGAGGATGAGCAAATGACCCAGTTCTATCGACTGTGATCCTGAGTAAGGATGTTGGAAGTTATAAAATGTCGCACTGGGGCAGCTGATTTCGGGTATGTGGCGCAAAAGAAAGGCGCTTTGGGCAGGTACAAATGCCTGTATTTTCGTCGTGCGAAGATTGACATCACATATAGATCGACCGGATAGGCTGCATCAGGGCTGAAAAGCATCACAATGGTTCCCAGGAGTTCTTACATATGGTGACGGCTAGGATGAAGGAAGACCTATTGTAAAAATGGGCATAAGATTCACATTTGCAAGATATATGTTAACAACGGGGAATAAAATGCAGGATAAATTTTTTTTTCTTTTTCTTTTTGTGAGAAGAACCTATATTTCAATTCTCAATGCGAAGCTGCGGAGACATCCTCTTTTCCTCTACCTTGCTGTTCTTTTTCGTGCTCCAATTTTCTCCACCAGAAAGGGGTTCAGCACCACCATCATCAATACTTATCCTTCCAGCTCTACCCAGAACATACACTCGATCTCAGTGTGTCCTCCTGCTTTGGTTTTCTTGCTTTTTCTGAGTAGCCATCTGATCCACGAGAGACAGATAAAAAAATAAAAAATAATGTAAAATAAAATAAAGGGACACAGAATTGGAAAATAGAGGGGAGTATTTTTCAAGGCAGGCCTCTGGAAACACCTAGACTTACCACAGCGTAAACGCGAGGAACAAACTCGCTGGGCCACCATTCATCAAGCCTTTCCCGATCTGTACATACAGTGCGGTTCCAATCGTGCCTCCAATTCCAATCAGCTGGATATGGCGCGGCTTTAGTCTGCGGTGGGTTTGATCTGTGGAGGGTTTTATGGACGCTTCATCGACTGAAACGGCATCGTTGGCGCCAGGGGAAACCGGTTCGAGGAAATCGGTGTAAGGACGCTTGCGAAGTTCGCCCGACGGGAACTTTTCAATGTCAGAAGTTTTTGCTGTAGGTTGCGCGTTGGTCTCGATTGAGAGTGGCAATGGTTCTGGGACGCCCATCTTCAACTACTGGGGACGGACAATGCGCGCCCTTACGAGAGATGGCAGAGGGCGAAAAATGAAGTTTGGCTTGGGGGGGGGGGGGGGTGGCGGAGAGAAGGCGGGAGGCGCGGAGAACGGAAAGAGAATTGTGGTTCTGCCGTAAGATATATCTCTAACTCCAGCCTTATGTCATTTCGAGAGTACTGTGGCTCAGAAGGGTGGGAAATCAACCAGAAGCGGGAAAACAAGGAAGAAGGAAGAAAAAAGATAGGGGGAAATAAAGAGATTGAAAGCATTAAAAAAACCAAAATAAAAAAAAGGGAAAAGGGAAAAAGGGAAAAGAATAGTAAGGCAAGGGGCATTTATTTCTTCAGCAAGTGGGCTGGTGGAGCTGCTTGAACCCAAACTTCCCGCCTCGGATTGGCCATGTAGCTCGGCCAAATATCCAAGCTCGAGAAAACCTTGATGCCATAGGTTGGCGGAGAGATATCCTAAAGACAGCTTTTTCCTTTTCGAGGAAGGAAGGTGATCGCCCATAGACAGCGGGGATTAGATCCCGCTGAATCAAATA
Source organism: Emergomyces africanus (assembly GCA_001660665.1). Taxonomy (NCBI): domain Eukaryota; kingdom Fungi; phylum Ascomycota; class Eurotiomycetes; order Onygenales; family Ajellomycetaceae; genus Emergomyces; species Emergomyces africanus. The sequence goes on from LGUA01000242.1 coordinate 21,149, forward strand.
TGGCGTCATTTTGTCTGCCGGCATAGCGATGCGTACTGCGTATTTATTTCTCGTTCTTGGGGCAAGATTATCCAAACCACATAATTTGCTTGCCGAACAATATCGGTATGATCCTTGTTGGAAGAACCCCTACGCAGTCAGTACAAATTCCCATATCCCAGTTCACAAAAAGCATGACAAAATAACGTCAAATGTCGTAATTTGAGATTCAGCAGAGTCTTTTAACCCTGGGCGTTCGGCCGCTTTGAAAATACGCCGTCACAGCCACCTGGCATGGTGCAGCCAAAGCTTATTTTTTCTGGTAGCCTTTCTGGTGGCTACCTCAAATAAGGTAGTACTATTGTGTAGCCAAACTGCGCACATCATGCACACGTCAATGAAGTAATACTAATAGTATAGTCGTGTCGCGTAAATAATCCTCCGGTGTGATTCAGGAGGGGGAGGAGGAGACTCCCTGCATTCAGCGAGGTTCAAACATCTGCGTAACCTCTGCCAACAATGTCAACAATTCAACAATCAAGCAGGGGATAACCTTAGCCTCACATACCTGACACGCCCAAAGGGCAACCGAAAATGGGACGTCATCCATTCCGCGAAGGTGGTTGCCGGTTCTTGTCGCTATCGACAGCCTTCGGGTCCGATTTCTCTAAATGACAAGTCTAAAATATGAATCGGACGTTGCCGAAGACAAGATGATCAGGCCTATTTTTTTATACGCTTTTCTTTCTTTCTTTCTTTTCTCTCAGTGGCTGGGTCGCCAAGTACTCTTACTGCTTCAAAAATCTCGTGCCCTGAATTTTTCTCAACTGGTGCTTTCCTTGAGCTGTTTTTTTATTTTTTTATTTTTATTTTTTATTTTTTTTTTATTTTTTTAATTTTTTAATTTAAGGTTTTGCTTCAAGTAGTATTCTTGGAAAGATGTCTTAGAAAGTTCTCTAGAAGAGTCGCGTATTCATTCTCTGAGAAAATGCCAATTGGAAGCCAGCAAGGCAGGTCAGTCAATGAACCGTGGCGCCAAACTCATAATGATCCTGATCATCCATGCCACTGTCTCCGGCTGTCAAACACGGGGGGGGGGTGGGAAGTACTACGTAGTAGTGCAGGCATTAATCAGGAACCTGGGAATATTGATAACAGTGGCACGATGTTCCACGTTGGTATTGGGATACAGGATACGTATTTGAACACTGTCCGAACCCACGGGCAGAATAGTTTTATAGAAATATTGAAGGAGCTGGCTGTGTCAGCTTCTTTTTGATAACCGCGTGGAGTTCACATGTAGGTGAATATTTCCAAGAAAGTATGTCGTGTCTTTAATATGCATATGCACATGCCATGACTTCCACTTCAAACTGGTTTTCCACAGCCAGCCACAGAAGTAAAAGATAAATTTGGGCGCTTTCGTAATCAGCGCGGGCTGGCAGGCTTTGATTGAACAGGCTGATGAACTGATGCCACCCGGCCGACTGGGCTCGGCGTTTAGGCACGGGCCGGGGCTATTTAACGCAACAGACGGAGGAAAAGAAAAGTTGTAGAATGAACCATAGAGTGTTTAGGCGCTGTACTCCGTACTCCGTACTCCGTAGTATTTCAAACATACTACTACTATCTTATCTAGCATCTCTCCATGCTTTTTGGTCCCTAGATAGATTGAAAAATACCTAGCTTAGCGACCGGCCTGGGGCTAATGTACAGGATGTGGGCGCATATAGTCCGTATCCATTATAAAAGTTCTTCTGCCCCCCGTCGACATATTTGTTTTTGTTCCACCACTCCAGCTGAACAACACCTGCTTGGCCTCCTTTTATATACGTTGATGTTGTCTTGCCGCTAGCGGCGGAATAAATAAATACTCAGACCTCGGCCCGCCCTCACGTGATGGGGAAATTCCCCCGCCAACCGGAATGGGCGTAAATAAGTCGAAATTGTTGCAACAGACCGCGTATCCAAACCTCAAAAAGACACCAAAAGTTTTCACTAGCCAGTTCCTCAAAGCAGATAACATAGCTTGCTTGCAGGACGCTTTATCCTCCTCCTCTTGATCTACTGGCCCAATTCCAAATCCAAAAACACCCCCCGCACATCTAGAGTACTAGTAGCTACTACCCAACCAGCTTGCGCAGACAGCAGGGGGAAACGTATATACGTCGAACAAAGGGCTGCCATGACGGGCAAAGGCATTATGTCGAAGGAGGCGACCAACCTCGATCCGCCAAAGGATGATCTAATTTCTGTAGAGGAGCTGAGCAAGTCAGATGGTATGTAAACCATAAATATCACACCTATGTTACCCAACGACCTTCCAATGCAAAGCGCAATATCGTCATGTTATTTGTTTCTATTCTTTTTTCTTTTTTTCAAAAAAAAAGAACCATACCTTTGCTCTTCCTATTTCTCTTTGATTTGATTTGATTTTATTTTTTGTAGACCTTATTAAATACCTACAGATGAATTGGTTACGCTGATATCCGAACTCTCTCGTTAGGTACTGATCCAAACCGCCCCACCCTCGTCGCGATTAAGGGCGTGGTCTTCAACGTCTCTGGGAACCAAGCTTACGGACCTGGCGGAAATTATCATGGTATGTCCAGCAGCTTGTTTTTTATTTGGAAACATGACGACACACACACACACACACACACACACACACACACACACATTGTCCCCGCCAGGATTTTACCCGCTCTTTTCATGCGTTAGAGATATATAAA
>LGUA01000243.1:0-23791 GCA_001660665.1 Emergomyces africanus
CCATGCCTTGACTAAGGACTGGGCTTGCGCTGATAGTGCGGATTGCGGGAGTAGGCCCCTTTCTATTATGTGTTAATAAAAAATAAAAAAATAAAAAATAAAAAATATAACAAACTTTAAAAACGGAATACAAGCTTGAAGAGTAGGGTCAGGCCAAATGTCCAAGGTCAAACCACTAAGAGTTTCATCAGTCTTACTGGCGCCATGACTTCCCACACACAACACATGTGCAAAATAATGTCATCGGTTCATCGGCACTCCTCGTCTGGGCTTCCGTATACGTGACCTGCTTCTGTCCGCACTTGCCGCACTGTAAACTAGTGCTGATACTCCGCTCTGCCTTCGCAACCATAGCCTTATCCATATTCTCCTTATGAATCCTGCGTTCCTCCTCGCGTTGTGCATCCGACTTAAGCTCGTCATGCGTCATGCGCACAAACTTATCTGCGGAGACTTCGTTCGAGAGTACGCGCACACGCAGGCCAGGGTTGGATTTGTTTTTCAGGTTCTGGAACAAACTGCGCATCTTGGTGCGATATTGCTCCTTCGTTTCGGGGCCGAAGGCATTGTAAGCGGCTAATTCGACTTCGATGGCTTTTTGGAGTACCGCGCGGGGTGACTCGGTGGAGTTTAGGCAAAGACCATCGTACATCAAACCGATGCAGCTATCGCGAGATCGATTTTGGGTGTGCGCGATAGTAAGCTGGTCTGCTTTCCAGCTGCGCTTGTCTGGGGGCACGGTGGATTTGGCCAGTTTATCCGAGGCTGCAGCGCCCGTGGAAGCAGGTGACGCCGTGCCGTTAGGAGTCTGTTTGGGCGAATCGCTGGATCGCTGGCTTGCGGCTGGAGAACCACCAGCAGCGGCTTTTTGCTTGTTGACTTCGCTACGCCATCTCGAGACGATTTCACTAGACAGACGAGCAACGTCGGGCGACTTATGCTGTTTCAGCTTGTTGACAATGATACCGATTTTTGTGGAGCGCAAGAGGTCCTCTGTCGGCCGCACACCTTTTTGTAGCTCCCTGAGCAGTGATATCAACGTCGCTGGGGTCTCGCCGGACGTCGCAGCCTTCGTCAACGCCTTAGACTTGAATTCTATCTCCTTGACATCCATGTTGCCGTAGCTCGAAGTACGAGAGGTGTGAAAAATCAAAGCGCTTTGATCGAATACGGCGTAGAACGGCTAGTTGGGGATTCAAACGGAAAAATTTGATGCGCTGTAACATTAAAACTGTCAGCACCATTCCCTGCCATTTCTTGACCAGTATTGTGATGAAACTATTCACTCCAAATCAACGAAGCAGGGTGGGAAGTAGTAGTCTTCCCCAACATTTAATTGAATACTCTCGAGATAGAGCCTATGTACGTAAAAAAAAAAACTAGCAAGTGAACCCATCTGCATCTCAACGGAATGGAACATCATGAACCACTTCCGTTCTCGAAGGCACTGCAGATATGGTCATTGCGGGGAAAGCTGCCCTTACTGCCAGAAGCTCTCCAGGTAACCCGCTTCGAAGGTGGATTTGTAGTAGACTCTACTAGGGCAAATAGATGCGCAAGCCCATGGAGACGAAACTGTGCAACGATCAAAAGGAAGGGCTGGGCGGGGAATTGAATGCGACCTACCAAACCGAAAAGCTTTTATGCGGCAAAAAAGCAATTAAAACCCCACAGCACACTACAAAGTCAAGCCCAAGCGACGATAGTGAGACATAGACAACGTAAAAGGGAGAAAGGATAGGTGAGCGGCGGATGTTGAAGGTAGTAGTAGTAAGTAGTCGTTGTTAATCCTCTGGGGGAGGGATGATTGCTTCGGATGTCTCCAGGTTCGGCAACCATTTGATGGCTGACTAAGTCAATTACGGAACGCGAGAGGCGCCAGTTGGGCGTTATGTCCAATCGGGAAAGATGGCGGGTGACGCGTCTATAAGCACAGAACCGGAGGGCAACACCGTTTGTACGCATATTGATTCGAAGTGAACAATACTAGTACTAGTACTGCTACTGCTATCTCAACCACACCCGAAGGGAAAGGGGAGGGGTGCTCTTTGATTGGCAACTATGTCGACTACCCTAATTATCTCCCATTCGCAGCCCTAAAAGATGAATTGATAAAACAACTTGTTCTCGAGAACTAGTACTACTAGTGTACAAGTTCAAGTTCCAAGCCAACTGCCATACCTCAGCTACAGGCGTAATTAACAATATCCCAATGACAGAGGTGATATCCTGGGTTACTTTTAACATGATATGTGCAACTACTTTTGCGGAGTGGTCATAGAGATACTAGCCAGGTATGTTCCACTAACTCAAGAGAAAGTACGCCTTATCTGCATATGCGAGAAATCGGCTTGCCAACACTGAAACAAACCTTCTGCACCTTTATTCCGCCGCCTTTACATCCCGTTTGCATATACGGATACCAAATAGCACTTTCAATCTCAACTTCAAGGTCTTGTTCACATGCTGTATGTGATAAGATAGTCGGAAATATGAAATCAATGCAATCCCAACACTCGATAATATATGTACCTATCTGGCCCTCCAACCAAAGGCCACGATCAGGAGTGCCTCTCATTCGCAACCTCATGGTAGAGAGGTACTAACGCAATATTCCCATACAGTCCAGTTCAGCCAGTCGTTGCAGATATGCATTTCATTCATCCACTCTAAAAAAACGCGGTAACGGGCCGTAGCGAAGTCCGCAGCGAATTTATTATTGATAATTGGCGCTATGTTCGCAAGTCAGGGTGTCATCTTCTGCATTTCCCAGGACGGAGCGTGGTCCGCCGGCATTCGGTCGATGTAATTTGGGGGGCGGCAACGAGTACGGAGTAGTGTGCCAATAACTCCGTGCAGTACTGTACATACATACAGTTAAGTTCAAGCCATAGACCCTGTGCAAAGGCACAAATTGTCACTGTGTTGGGGAGTTTGAAAATGGCCTAATGTGGGACTAACAACCTGCACCCCTACTCAAGTAACTAATTTTCAGCTTACATCCACCTTTTTACGGATTACATGCTCCTTATGTTTTGCATAATGCCTGCGCATTTTCTTCGCTCCAGTGACAATACTAGGTTTGCAAGTGTTTTTCTAACGAATAAAACAATTGCGAACTTCTTAGATTTGTTCCAGGGGTTTCGGTTACGAAACCAGCTCTGTAGAGAGAGCCAGATATGAGGAACCTATTATATGTAATGGGGAGGTTGGGAAATCGTTGTCAACTCTGAAGTAGCCTGGTTAGGCCAGCTATAAATCTTTTTTGCCATCAGTAGCAAAGCTAAGAGAAGCAGGAAGAATATATATATTCAAGTGATATTCAAAAAACAAAATATCACATTCATTGGTCACGATCGATTCTTGAGAGAATACAAATTCGTTTCCACGTGTACTTCTTAGAATAAGAGAGGTAACAGCAAAAGAAATTTCATTCAGGTTAAGAGAAGATATATCCATTCTCCCCCCCACTTTTGAAGTACCATACCTACATATAGCATGCCATAAAGCATGTTGGATCATTATTAAACTACCTCTGCCCCCACCTCTCCGTATTCTACGAGATTTTCCTATCTACCAGAATAACCATTGCCCGTTGTACCGGCGAGATAGAAGGAAAGGCGAAGAAAGGGTGATAAATAGCAGCTAGTCGTTTCGCGTGAAGACAAAAACGGAAGAAATGTATAGGTTCGAAGTGGGAAAAGGGAGCTGGGAAAGCGAGAAGACAAAACAGAAAATGAAATTTATAGGGAAAATACCACTACTACGATTGGGGCTGATCAACCAGGACTGAAAAAGGAGAATAACGAAAAAAGAAGAAAAGGTTTAGTTTATTTGCAAGAATAATTAACTGGTCATGGAAGATGGGAAAACGGAGGGGGGAAAGAGCAGGGAAAAAAGGTTTTGTAAAGAATGTGAATATTGGGAAAACAATATATAGAAGAAACAAAAGGGAGGAGAAAAAAGTAAGGAAAAGAGGGGACCGGGTGCTGTGAGAAGGATTGAAAGTAAATTGAATGAAGTAGAAAAAGGAAACAAAAGAGGATCAAAAATTTAAATCAAAATTCGAAAACAAAAGGAAAAGAAAGACAAAGGAGGAGGAAACAAAGGCCAAACCCGCAACCCCAGTCCCATATAGCCCATGATAAACGTTCAATTCTGGAGCAGAACATGATCATCAATCTCCTGAACTCTTCAGATCGACCACTTGCCATGTTGTGCTCGTAACATTTCACCTTAACATTGTCAAATACTTTGCATCATGCTGTCCCTAGACCGTACAATGACAGAAGAAAGGAAAAAAGTTGATTGGGGAAAAGGGGAAAAAATGGATTAAAGAAGAAGAAAAATGCGGGGCAGATAAATGTGTCACCAAAAGACAAGTCATGACATGACACATATAGAACACACCATAGGTGGGTTTCCCTTCATATAGACTTGGCAACCAGCTCGGCACTTGTTATAAAAAGAAAAAGAAACAAAAGTTGAAAGCTGCCATACGTCTAGATAACCCCAAACGTTACAAAACCGTCAGTCGTTCCAGGCACTGTCATCACGAACCTTCCACTTTGTCCAGTAAAGGTTCCAGAGTGGTATCTCCGGCGTCGGCGTTCTTTAACAGCACTTTTGCTTTGTATCTGTGTCCTGCGACTTTGTGATCTCTACTACCTTGCGGTCGCCCAAGGGGTTCTGCCCAGAGCTGCCATTCTCGAGGGCCTTGCTGGAAACAATGCGGTAAATTTCTAAGAGACCTTCGTTAGCCGTATTTCGCCTCCGAGAATAGATAGATACATATATATAAGAGATGGTATGGCGTAAATAGCTACGGGAACTTACCAGTGAGAATATTTTGGAAAGCAAGCTCAACGTTAGTGGCATCGAGGGCAGACGTTTCGATGAAGGACAGCTTCCGTGGCTCTGTTGTTGCATTGGTTAACCACCAAAACCTAGGCTTTGGATGGCGGGGTGTTTCAAGTTTTCAACATACCAGCAAATTCCGCGCCTTGATCAGTTTTAATAGCCCGCACGTGTTTTTGATCGATCTTGTTTCCGACAAGCATGATGACGATATTCTTGTCGGCATGTTCCCGTAACTCCTTCAACCACCGTTCACAGTTTGCGAAGGTCTGTTCCTTAGTTGTATCATACACGAGGAGGGCACCAACTGCGCCACGGTAGTATGCCGATGTAATAGCCCTGTATCGTTCCTGGCCTGCGGTATCCCAAATCTGAGCCTTGATTGTCTTGCCGTCTACCTGGATAGAGCGGGTTGCGAACTCAACACCGATGGTGGACTTGGAATCGAGGTTGAATTCATTGCGGGTGAATCGGCTCAGTAGGTTAGATTTCCCGACACCGGAATCTCCGATAAGCACCACTATTTCCCGGAGCGCAAAAGTAACCGTCTTTGTCAGTTATACGGAACACATTTTTCATGGTTTGGAGGGTATTGGGAAGGGGGGAAGGGGGAAGGGGTTCAGATGGTGGGCGGTGCGGAGTGTCGCAAAAACTCATCCGGGGGATTGTACCTTTGAAGAGGAACTATGCGTTGTAGTAGAACCGTTAGAGTTCTATCATCAAAATAAAAAGATGCGCGAGCCTGATAGAGAGAAGAGCCACTTACATCATATTCGTCGTTAGCCATGAGGGAGGATATGGAGGGGTGCGGGGAGAGCTAAAGCCTCTCTGTCTCTCTCTCTCTCACAGAGTGGGGAAAGGGGGTTATTGGAAGAGTTATATGTGTTTCTGGCGTGATTAAAATGACAACTGGAACTAAATAAGCTAGAAACAGGACACTCAGTTGATAAAAAGGTAAAAATCGACTCCCAGTCAACGGACGTAAGTATTTGGAGGTGGACTGTGGTGGCAAAAACAAGAAAGTCAAGGCAACCAGATATCCGATATCGTGAGCTGTTGTTGTTGTCCGGACGTTCGAGATGGGAGACGGAGTTGGTTATTTAGCAGCTGTGGAAAAAGGGAGTTTGGGATGTGGCACAAAATAAGTAATTCTCTGGTGGTACCTGGTACCTGGTACTCTGGCAACCCGTGTATATTTGCGGGCACTACCGGGTATTAGATACTTGTGCACTGCGGCTCCTCCCATTGGCGTATTTCTATTGGGTAAGATAACATCCATGCTTAGTCAACCCATCGCTTGGAGAAAAAAAGGGATCGATTGATAGTAGTAGTACTAGTAGCAGTAATAATAAATAACCCGATGTGTCGATTGAATGGTGAGATAAGTACTTTTCAAGTTCTTATTGCGCAGTATAACTACGGAGTACAGGGGGGGGCAACTTGCGCCAATAAATGAGACTCCGCAACAAGGGATTTCATGACTGGGCAGCTTTCTTCCTGTTTGTGGCGCAATCTCTTTGTCAGTACTCCGTACTCCTTACTCCGTACTACGATCGTACTACTAGAACTTAGTACTACCCACTGCTAGGAAGGAGGACGAGGCCGATAATTCTAACCCCTCGTTTGTACTATTGAGTGCCCTTTTTGTTGTCATGATATGAAACCATGTCTACACGTCAAGGTCTATGATGAGTTATCATTTCACAGCTATATAAACACATCGCCTGTTTCAAAATCCATTCGCTTTTTGTGGAGGTAGCAGAACGAGAGCAGACAGAGTTTGCTATGAATTCAGAAGCTGCCCCGAGTGATGATGATGATATCTCAATTACTTCAACCGCTTGCAGTACCCCGCAGTCTGAATATGAAGTGGAGGCTATTATCGCTCAAAAATCCTTTCCAAGCGGCGAAGCATATCTGGTAAAATGGGCTGGCTATCCGCTGGAGAGAGCAACATGGGAGCCGGAGGAGTCCTTTTGTGATCCTAACATCTTGGTGGAATATAAGAGCAAGATTGCCTCTGGGGAACAAGCGATTGATGTGGATGTGGAGGGTCTGGCACGCAGGATTGAACAAATCGAAAATGCAAAAGAAGATAGACATCGCAGGCGTCGAGCAAAACGCATTCGCTTTGGCATCCAAGTAAGCCCTTCAACAGCCAGTTCTGATATCGATAGCGATAGCCAGGATAGCCAGGATGGCGACTCTGACTTAGATGGCTTTATCGTTGGCGACAATGTCGATGTGGGGGGTGACGGCGAGGAACAGGATGGGCTGTCATTATGGCAAAATCGAAATCTCTTATCTAGCAACAAAACAAAACCGGGAACACAAATGGCTGTGTTTTCTTCTCAACCCAGCGGTTCTTTTAGCAAATCTCAAGGCCCAGGTTCATTGGTTTCGCGATCGACTGAATTCCCGAAAAAAAAGAAGAGAAGGGATGCTACTTCTGCCGCCAGACCGCCAGCAAGCGATCGTCCACCCACTGGGCCTTCAAAAGGCGGCCCACCATCATCATCAATAAAACGCAAGCACTTCCCAGGGAACCTGCCGACAAATTCTGCACAAGGCCAAGTGCGGCCAATTTTAAAATTGAAAACCACATCTCAATCAACTTGCCCTCCATCCGGGAACGCGCAGCCTCCTGCTCATTCAACATCAACCGCCAGAAAATCTGTGAAGAAGTCCCCTCCCACCAGGCCATCGAACAAAACTTTATCCATCCGTGCAAGGAAGCAAAAAGGGTCAAATCCGAAACTATTCCGCAATCTGTCGTCAAAAAACAGATATGAGAAGGCCATGCGCCGGGACCTAACACCAGATATCAGACAACTAGATTTGAGACAGCCAAGCGAATGGATTGAATCTCAGAAAAATAAAACTCCAGTTTCTGAATCACCTTCCCGACTGCATGCCTCTCACAATTCGGAAAGCTTGTTTGTTGAAGAGGATAGGCACCTACATGACCCTAACGATCAGCAGCCTCGGTCTCAAAATAGTCCGACCAGAGTACCTGGGCCGCTTGAGACGAGAAGTAGGTTTGAGCTCGGTGAAGCGCAGCCCGTCTCTGGACCACCATCATTGAAACTGCCCCATGAAGGTTCGCCTAATAGGCTCATCTCAGGCCCAACTACCCGCTCTCCGTCATTTCCTCTGCACAAATATAATAGTAGTAGATCAAGTGATAACCCTCCACCTAAAGGAACAGGGAACCGTTTTCGATACTTTCAACCCTCGGAGGCACTGGTTCATCTCTGCTTTGGGCCAGACGGCAAAGAAATAGGCGACGTTAAACTGGGCGGATTGTCAAAAAAACACTCTGGCAGTTAGTAACTCTCAAAACGCAGCACAAGATTGATATCCACTTTATGGATGTGTGTAACCTCGAGCAATATAGACAGCTATGTGACAGAGTAGGTCCCCTTTCTTGACTCAAACTAACAATATTATTAACGTTCAAGTCCTGATTTGATCTACAGAGGCAAAATATAATGTTCTGCAGTGGTTGGGTAATTGGCTACGACGACACTTCCGCCGCAGTTAATGGCATGGCAAATTACTTGAGAGACAATCGATTGGCTGCTCTATGGTATCACCCAAACGAGGATATCTCATCGGTCATCGTCGCCTTTGCTTCGGATTGTCCGGATTGGAGTTTCTTAAACCAGACGGCTGAATATCCCTCCGCAAGGCTCCGCATTGCAGTACGGAGCTCGCTTGCGCCTGTTAGCAGTCTTCGGCCCCTTAGTTCAAAGGAAGCACCTGAATATGGTGACGAGCACAACGCTAGGACAGACGATAGCCATTTTTTCATGAATCCCGATCCAGAACAACCTGTAATGCAGCGAGATGGGAACGAAACTGCTCTTTCGAAACTATTAGTAGGCGCCAACGGGTCGATGGATATTGTCTCTTTATTTCGAGAACAGTTTGATATCACGTACGAGGAGCTGAGCATTGTGAATACTGTGAAGAAAGAACGCACCGCGCGTGCTTTTTACCTATATTTCCCTCCCGGAGTGGAAGCTGAATTCCAACTAGTATTGCGCTTTTTAAAACACTATGATATGGTCGCCTTTTCTAATCGTGTTGACGGCGACTGGGAAAAGTTTGCCAAGACTGCCACAACCGGCACTGTTCTGGTGAGATATATTTCAAAATTCGAAACTATACATTTTCTCGGAAATTAACCCTCAGGATATGAACAGTTCCATCAGAAATTCGTTCAATATGAAAATATGCCGAAGCTTGCGAAGCTATTACGAGCTTCGGTCAATGTGTTCAGTATCTCCCTTGCTCAGCCCATTAAACACCTTGATTATGAGACCCATCTCCAAAGGCTCTTCCCACACGGGGGAATTATCTTAATGACCGAAGACTTTATGCTGAAGGAGCCGAAAACCTCCCTGAAAGTTCTTCGCTGGTTCGGATCCTTCATAGAGCGAAAATACCCAGGGACATGGAAAATCTTTTTGCGGCCGAATGTGCAGGTCTGGCTGCTTGATCTTTGCATGAGTTGGCCAGATGATACGTGAGTATGCGATTCGTATTGACTGTACATTTGGGAACCCGACTAAAATGACCTCGATTTTAACGCATTTTCTAGACTTTGGCAGATGTACCATACAATCGATAGTCTCATTCCAGAGTATCCAGTAGGGCACTACAATACCTACCGGCGCGAAGGTTCGCCGGAATCGTTAGACGGACTTACCGATGATGAGGGGCAGCATCATCCTTTCATCTCTACGCGCGAGATACCAGATTACGGCTCACGCAACGAGGATGATCACCCGGATATCCCTAAGGGATTGACACAAGCAGAAAGGGACACGGATCACCTCGTTGAGTATTTTACAGGCTACGCACTGATTCATGCAGATAGGTTTCGACGGTTCGTCGTTCTAACTACTCATAAACCACAACCGCGATGGCAGGCGTGGACTCATGTACGTAACGCGATACTCTCAAGCCAGCTACCTGTGATCAAACCAATAGAGGAAAAAAGTATAAATGTATATGGGTATTAAAGCTAACCCCTGAAATCAAAAACACCCCCCCTTTTCACCATCAGATCGAAATCATGCACTACCCAGAATTCAAACGCGAGCTCATTACACCTTCTACCCACCATGCTAGCAGGAGCAGTAGTAATAAGGATAAGGATAAGAAATCCTCTCCCAGGTCACCCCCTAATAAACACCTTTCCACTTCCGGCTCGAGGCGGGGTGGGATGATGATGCCGCAAAAGCCTACCACCTGAACGCCACTGCTGAACAGTAACCACTCATACCATATTCTCTGACACCACCGCGTCGTACGGATCCGAGAGTAGGAAAATTCTCGGAGTTGCGGTGTCGTTTCCCCCCCCCGCAACTGCAGCGGAGGCGGAAAGCGAGGATAAGGCTGGGAATGGATTGTTTCATCTGTGAGAGGAAGTTCTGATTATTAGGTTGAGGTGCGTGGAAGCGGTTGACGCCCTATTTTTGGCTCCTCCTCTTCTTTATGTAGTTGTTTAACACATGCTTGTGGTACGTATGCTGGTGGATATATACTGGAGGATTTACTTCTTCGTTTTCCGATCTCATTTGCTGTTCGTTTGCTTTTTACCTTCCTGATGTAGCCCATTTTCTCCTTTTCGCAATGAAATATAGAAGGGGGGGTTTGTGTACGAAGTATTTAGTTTGCATATATATAAGAGTACACTTTCTCTGTTAGGTTTCATACTTCGAATGTGGACTGTAAGGCCATTTTAGAAGAGACTTGTATATATCCAGAAAGCACCAGAGGCCGGTCCATTTCCGGCTGGTTGAGAAAATAGAGGGAATACGAAAATGTACGAACAGGTTTCAAGCAACTAAGTTCGTAATCCTAAGCCTACTGATGGAAACCCCGCCAGCTGCCACTTCAAGGTACGACTACATAGAAATCACATACACATACGCCTGGATAGATAGACAGGTTCACATCGTGCGTAGCAATATTTTCAAGCAAGCAAAGGGAAAATAGAAGAACTGAAAATTCCCGAGGTTGTATTTTTTCTCTTTTTGGTATTTTCATTGAATCATAAGCATAAGAAGTACTAAGCAACCCATAATTTGTGCCAAAACACGGAAAAGAAAAAAAAGATGAAAAAATAGAAAGGTTAAAAGGATGAAAATGACAACAACGCCCGGTATCGTAAATCAGGGTGGGAAGACGGAGGGGAAGATGGGGAAGAGCGGGAAAATATAGGCAAAAAGAGAGGCGTCCTGAGAGCCGTAGGCATATATGCTCTGACACCAAGTCAAAGGTGAGACAAGGTATGCAACTTGTGGGGAGGGTAGGAAGGATGAAGTGAATATTTTTTCAAACAGCATGAGGCTCCAAGGGAGAAAGTCGCGCAGTGCTCATGAAATGCCCACGTATTTTTCTTGCTGGTATCGAATCGACAATATATACGCTTTGCGCTTAGGGCAAGCCACTGGCTCTGATATCTTTTCATAACACTGCCTATACAGCAAGCTAGCTGGCCCCTCACGAAAAGCCACCAACAGCCGTATCTGTCCTAGCCCGCGATCTCCATTGCTCAAAACTATTATCATTGCCATTATCGTTTCGATCATTATTATTGCCGCGCTCTTCCTTCTGCTTCCTCATCTTCTCCTCCCACTCGCCTTCTTCGGCGGCGATCATTGCATGGAACTTGCCACCTTGCCCACGAGCGAGATATATGGCTTTTTCCTTCCGCGCAGCGACAGCCTCGGTGACGAGGACGAATTTCACGCTGGAACCTGGTGCCTCGAACATGGCGTCACCAAGGATCATTTCCATTTCTGTACGTAGCCCGCGTGCGCCTGTCGCCATGGACATGGCGTTAGTGGCTATTTTGTGAAGGGCTGGGGTTGTGAAACGGAGTTCGATGCCTGAGAGGGAGAAGAGGGTGGTGTATTGGGCTAGTAAGGAGTTACGCGGCTCTGTAAGAATGCGGAGAAGAAGAGGGTGAGTGAGCTGAGAGAGGGCCGTGGTGATTGGGATGCGGCCAACGAGCTCGGGGATAAATCCGTAGCTTTGGAGATCTGGGGGTGTAAGTAGGTCAAGCGGGTTGAAATAGGTCAATTCTCCATCATGGGAACCAGACGTGGACGGCAATGGCGTAGGAGTAAAGAATGGAAGATGTTTCTTATATAACGCTTCCTCCTCGGAGCCTGGAAGGATAGGAATAGGTGGGGTTGAAGCAGCATGGGATGAATTGTGGGAACCAAACGAGCTTGCTGATGCCCGTACGGGCTGGCCGAACCCAATGGAGCCACGCGATATCCGATCCATGATCAACTTGTTCAGGCCTACAAAGGCTCCGGAGAAGATAAAAAGAATGTTGTCTGTTCGTACGTTGTAAACTTCAGCTTTCCCAGAAGATCCTGGTGGGGGCGATGGGGAAAAGGGCGATCCTCCGAAGTTACCACCGCTGCTACCGGGGTTTGAATTTAGTGAACCTCCGGAACGAGGAGCGTTTCGTTCGGGCTTGGCTTGGATCTGAATAGTTGTGCCTTCGATGATCTTTAGCAAAGCTTGCTGGACTCCTTCCCCGCTAACATCTTTCCCGTGGCTAACTTTGGCAGTAGCGATTTTGTCAACCTCATCAAGACAAATGATGCCTCGTTCGGCCTGGGCTACATCGTAATTAGCCGCAGCTAGTAATCTATGAACACATATGTCTGCATCCTCTCCAATGTACCCGGCTTGCGTAAATGGGGTGCAGTCAGACATGCTGAACGGTACAGACAGTACACGAGCTAAGGTTTTGGCCATCAGAGTTTTACCTACTCCTGATGGGCCAAGCAGCAGGATATTGGACTTCTCGAGCGTTAGAGGTGATGAGTCGATGGGGAGTGATCCTGATCGGGTTATGTCATCATTGGCGGAGTTTTGGGGATGAATGGTCCGTTGCTGACCTGGAAATTCAGCTAGTGAGTAGAACCAGAAAAAAACAAAAAGTTAGCAGTAAATTCAAAACCTGTATACCAATTGTCATCTGGAGATAGACAGAGTAAAAACGGCATACTCTCTACAGGATGTCCTTCTACCGACTCACGACGTGCTTGCTGTGCCATCAATTCCTCTTCCTCCTCCTCCCGCCGCTGTAACTCCTGCACCCGCTGGTAGTGGTTGTACACAGCAACGCTCAACACTTTCTTAGCCCTATCTTGGCCCACCACGAATTGATCTAGATGCTGTTTGAGCATTTTAGGAGTCAAGCGTGGTGCACCAAAAGAGGGAGCGGAGCCCAATGGGCCGGATGTGGGGAGACCCGGCTCATAGCTGCCAGTGAAAGGCTGGCTGGTGAAATCAGAACGGTGGAATTGAGAAGGAGCAGGGCATGAGGAAGAGGTTGAGAGATGGCGACGTATAGAATAGAGGGCCAGATATGACAATTGGACCCGTCGTCGGAGGGGGGTTGTTGTCGGTGTCGTCCAGTTGAGCGGCCTGAGCGGGGATCTGAAGGGGCGGAGAAAGCTCATGGAGACTCGCCTCATGAGGATCATCCAACACTTGGTGGCGAAGGAGCGGAAGCAAACAGAAGTGGGATAATTGGGAATCAGTACCGGGCTTGTGGGGTATAAAATTGAATATCACAGGATTGGGGGATCTGTCAATGCGAGTAGTAGGGGTATTTATATAACAGAAGAAGTAGTTAGGGAACTCGAGTTATTGGAGTTACACCTCTCGTTGTCTTTGGGGAGGGGGGAAAAGAGTTCAAGTTTGGGGGCTTTTTTGGAGCTTGCCTGATTCGGATTATCTTATCTTCCCCGCAAAAATTGGGGAAGAACACGTGAGGGATTAACAAGTTAACAGCTACGTCAGAGTCGTCTGGGTTTGGCCAGTGCTTGGCTCCGACTTCGAAGAGAGAAAACTTTTTAGTTATGTGAGTGGGACTTTTGAACTACGAAGTAGTAGGCATCAAGGAGTCCGTTGCGGGTAAATACGCGGATTTTAGGGGTTGAGCAGAGGATTTAGGATTGCTGGTGTTCATTCAAACATTTACTACTAGTACTACTCTGTGCTGAAAACAGCTTGCCTCACTTCAACCAACAGCATGTTGATTCCTTGGTATTACCCATCGTTGTTGCTGATATCCCGGCTTGATGAAGTTTCTTTCCGAGCATCACCATGGGCTACAACGAGGCTTCATGTTGAGCCTGTACCATTACTACACATCAGTTGGAGTTGGGGGGGATATTTCCCCCTCATAATGCTGCTGGGGAAGTGGTTATGAGCTGACAAGCCTCAAACTTGATAGAATTAGGACGAAGTGAGGTAAGAGTTACCCTATGAGGGCTTTATGATCAAAATGATCGAACCCAATTGTCCGATCCGGACACATTTTATCCTCTCCCAAAAACAAGGGGAGATTTGACTATACTATCTTCCCACCATTTTTCCAACCAGGCAAAATGCCTAACCCTTCCCTTCTCCTGCCTTGTCCGGGATGACATAGATTATCCCGCTCTGCAACTGTTAATATCGAAATCGCCGTATTCACCTGGATAACCCTTCTCGGAGGCTCCTTGCATAGTGATTTCTACTCCGTTGTTGGACTTTTGAATGAGCATGTTAAACCCTTGAGGCCCGAGGGTTATTAACCCCTAGTTTTTGCGGGTGAAACGGTGCCGCCATGCCAAAAATCTTTCGGACAAGCGCAGCGCTAAAATTTCATATCGTTAGCGCAGGATAATATCCCTATTACCTTCTCAACGGTGTAAGGTTACGCAGGCAATGCGTACACCTAAGAAGAGTGCAATCTCTATCCCCAGAATCATTGGGGTAACGGGGTTAACATAGGGCGCCATGCGGTACGATGTGGAGGTCGGGAAATAACGCCGAACGTGGGCACTCTGGTCTACATACTATGATTAGTAGTTTCCCTTCTGGATGGGCTCCCAGAGAACTCTGGGAGATCTGGGATTGCCTCAGATACTCCCGGTACAACCACGACGTCTTCCATTATGAAAGTTCTCTGGGCTCTTGCGATGGCCATTGCTCCACTCAGTCGCACTTCTCCTGCAAACCTGGCTGGTTCCCTGACAGTTACCATCCCTAGTCCACAAACACCAATCATCGGCGGAGAGAGACCCGGGACCGAATTTTTCCCTGGCGCTCACGGCACCCCTGGAAACTTACGCGGCAGAAGAAACCGGACAGGATTGTCCCCGGTTTTCTTCAGCGCGGAATTGAATGATGCCATCCCCACCACACCGCTGGGTAAACTTTTGAATACGACCATGTTCTAGGAAATGAAATCTTAAATGCGGGAGAGGATTGTCTGTCCTTTAACATCCATGGGCGAGTGGGAATAACCTAGTCAGGTAATCTACCCATGCCCTTCTGGATCTGCGGAGGAAGGTTTGAATTGGGCTGGAATGCTCTCTTCGACATTGGAAGCTGGGTTACAGCATCAGTAAAGGCGGGAAAGCCAATTAATTCGGTGTCAGCAACTATCGGGTTAGTTGGCTGGGGATTTCTGGCTGGCCAAGGAAATTCTAGCAGATAGTTCTGCAAACCTAGGGCTCTTTGATCCAAGGCTGGGGTTGCAATGGTCCGCGCACAATATTGCCAGCTTTTGGTGGAAATCCAGATGAAATGACCATCTGGGGAGAATCCGCAGGATCCATCTCAGTCTTTGATCGTATGGTAATGTATGGCGGTGACCATACCTACAAAGGCAAACTATTATTCCGCGGTGGTGTCATGAATTCTGGCAGTGTTGTATAGGGTCGAATATAACGCTGCCAGCCCTCCTTATTGAGATTACCAGGTACTGGACCCAGCTAGTCCCCCCGGTTTCGAGGTGCCATGTGTCCGAAATCCCTGAAAAGTTTTGCGCTGGCTTTATTTGTTCCTGGGAAGCTTTGATAATTACTAACTAATATATGGATAATCAAGGGTTCAAGGGTTCCTGGAGCCCTGATCGCAACCCACAAAAAAGTTCACCCCTCTTCGATAGGCTCTCCAGGTGCAAGAGTTTTTGAGGTATGACCATAAGTGGGTAATAATACTGATCAGAGAGTTCCGCTTGGTATAAACAAAACCGGAAGCGGGGAACTAGAAAAAGACCGCCTAGAGCAAGCAGATTGCAAGGCATGGGCTACCTGGACGCAAGTTTTTGTCGTTGCAAGCTGACAATGTAAAAGTGCTTATGTTTAGGCTGGCAGTCGTCAGCCGTAATACTATGGGCAAGTTGTGTACTCCGTACATGTATGTATGTATGTACAGTACGTACTGTGCTATATAGTAGCACCTACAAATATCACGGTTGGATTAGATAGTATGATATGAGCAGCCAACTCGATGCAGATGGCTTTATGCACTGTACCTAGTAGTTAGCTGAATAAAAACAAAAATAATTTGAAAAAGAGAGACAACATAAGGTCTCTGGGGAGATTCCCTTCCTCAGCCGTGCAAGGGGTTGAATCCATCTATGAATAAGGCTGGCAAGCAAGGCCTCGCTGGTAAATACCAGTGGGGGTACTCCGTAGTAGTCCGTAGTACAGGCTTTATAACAAACGACAAAGGATTGTTGAGAGTGATCAGTCGCAAAATTGGAAATTGGACACGCTGGATTGAAATAAATAAAAATAGAAAAAAAGAAGAATGCATATAATGATGCAAAGTCTGAGAGAGATGATTTGTGGCCCTGGAGTTAGTTTTAAAATAATATCTCGTTTGAATTATTACCCCCCCTCCCCCTTTCAAAAGCCGATTTTTAGTTGTAAAGCAAACTCTCTCTGGATAGTAGCTTCGTTTTAAGGTTCAACCCCATCTAAGCAGTCCACAGGCAAATAAATAATTAAAAAAAAATAAAATATTAAAAAGGGGGCAATAAAATAGCCTTTCTCTCCACCGATCACGCCATTTGCGCTTCGACTTTAGTGGTTTTGATTTGTTACCCCCCGCCAAAAGAGTTATTTAGACGTAGGGGCAATGGATGGGAAGGCTAACAATTACTGAGTACTACTACTAAACTACTACTATTGAAACTGCTATATATATTTGGAGTGGCAGGCTCCTCCAGTTTACAAGGTTCTCTTCTCCTTGAATTCTTTCTCAGTTTTGCTCTTTGATTGATTGATACCCCGAATATACCTTCGTCACCAGGCTATATAAGAGTAGTATTACTTTTTCCTACTACTACGACTATAAGAATAACCAGCAGCGCTCCGACTTTATAAAATCCTCCCAGTTCAATATATAGATATATAACTGTCCATATAATTGGCATATATTTCCAAAATGGCGGGCGACGATCTTTCCCAGCGTTTTGAGACGTTGCAATTGCACGCTGGGTAAAATACCCCTCCACTCCCACCTCCCACTCCCACCCAGTTGTTGTATCCCGAGGTCTCTAATAACGAAATGTCCAACTTTTTTGCAGTTACTCTCCAGAACCCACGACCAATTCGCGTGCTGTCCCCATCTATGCTACTACTGTTGGTCTTACTACTTATCACTTCAATTCTTTCCCCTGTCTTGCCCCGCGCTCAAACCGCCACTAAGTTGCGCAGTCCTACACATTCAATGACTCGGCCCACGGCGCCCGGCTCTTCGGCCTCAAGGAATTTGGCAATATCTACAGCCGTCTTGCAAATGTGAGTATACAATTGGTACTGCTAGTACAGTACATCGTACTACTACTTACTACACCTTCACTTTCCCAATAATAGCCCACTGTAATAATAATAATAATAATAATAATAATAATAATACTATGTATATAGCCCACCGTGGAGGTGTTCGAGAAGCGCATCGCTGCCCTGGAAGGCGGCGTAGGTGCGGTGGCCGCCTCATCTGGCCAATCCGCCCAATTCATGGCCATTGCTGCCCTTGCAGAGACCGGAGACAACATCGTCTCCACCACCAATCTCTACGGAGGCACTTATAACCAGTTCAAAATCCTCCTACCTCGTCTTGGTATCACAACCAGATTCGTCACGGGCGACGACCCGGAGGAGCTGGCCTCCAAAATCGACGATAAGACCAAGGCAATCTACTTGGAGACAATTGGGAACCCGAGATATAATGTGCCAGACTTTGAGAAGATTGCGAAGATTGCGAACGAGAAAGGTGTGCCGCTGGTGGTACGTTTGTGCCTCTCTCTACTCCGTACAAGATGGAAAAAATGCGTCCCTTTTGTTTCCCCCTGCCACATGTTTAAATAGAAAAAAACCAACTACTAACTTGTGGGAAAAATAACTCCAGGTGGACAACACCTTCGGTGCAGGTGGATACTTCGCCCGGCCAATCGACACGGTGCCCACATCGTCGTGCACAGCGCCACCAAATGGATCGGCGGCCACGGCACCACCCTCGCCGGTGTCGTCATTGACAGTGGCAAGTTCGACTGGGGCAAACACGCCAAACGTTTCCCGCGATTCACCGAGCCCTCCCCAAGCTACCACGGCTTGAAGCTGTGGGAAACTTTCGGCAATGCAGCCTTTGCTACCAGCGTGCGCCTCGATATTCTCCGTGACCTCGGCAGCACGCTGAATCCATTTGCGGCGCATCAGTTGCTGTTGGGCATTGAGACGTTGTCTCTTCGCTGCGAGAGGCATGCGAGCAATGCGATGGCCATGGCGAAGTGGCTGGAAAAGAATGAGAATGTCTCCTGGGTATCGTATCCCGGGTTGGAGAGTCATCCTAGCCATGAGATGGCGAAGAAGTACCTGAAACGTGGGTTCGGAGGGGTGCTGTCGTTTGGTGTCAAGGGGGGTGCAGCGGCTGGTAGCCAGGTTGTCGACGGGTTTAAGCTGATCTCAAATCTTGCCAAGTATGTTCACTTCACATCACCCCCACCATCACCACTACCACCGCCTACTTATGGCTGGCACGGATAATATCTAACAGGTGTATTTAAAAAACAAACAGCGTCGGTGATTGCAAGTCCCTAGCCATTCACCCATGGTCAACTACACATGAGCAGCTCACTGAAGAGGAGCGAGCTGCGTCCGGCGTGACGGAGGACGCCATTCGTTTCTCTGTTGGCACTGAGCATATCGACGATATCATCGCGGATTTCGAGCAGTCATTTGCGGCCATTGGTGCTGTGGGTGGCAAGGCTGATTAAAAATCCTATATAGTATGCCCTTCTACACGGAGTATACTAGTAGTTACGGGTTAACGAGGCGAGGAGTTTTTGATTTTTGGTGGCAATTACTTAGCCAGGCAGACTTAAAACGGTTATCCTCTTGGAAAGAAACGACGCGGAATTGCGGTAGATAGAGGGGTTCGGTGCTGGGTTTCGGATCCTCAGCATGGTTTATCCCTTCCTTACAGAGTTGTAACTGCTTGTTAGACGGCCGGTATATTTAACTATAACATTACGGAGAACGGAGTACTCCGTCCGATGATATGAAATGAAATGGATGGTTTTCCTGCGTGGGAAGAGAGATTTCCCTTTTTCTTTCCTTTTCCTTTCTTTTTTTGCCACGAGTGGATATATTTAAATAAAACGCTGAGTACCGCCGTACTAAATATTATGACACAACTGCATTTTTATTGACAATCACCGGCCAGGAAAATGAAAGAAACAAAAAAGCAGCACTAAATAACACGGGAAAACACCAGCTCCGATCGGTAGCTAACTACTGGTTTTTCGCAGGAGCTGGGCGGCTCGGAAAAAGGCGTTATGTGTTATGAATTATATTACGTCTTTTGAGGCCTCTCATCTAGAGGCCTGCTCTATTTGTATGTTATTTATGTTATGTTTCTATCCTCCCCCCAAATCTAGCATTTGTCTACTATTTAGGGGAGCTCAATCTGCCAATTTTCAGACACTTCTTCAGCATCCACCATTCATTTACCATTGCGTTTTTTAACAAATACTTCAAGTTGTGATGATGGGGTCGCTCCAACCTCACGGCGCTGATGCCATGTCCCAGCTCCAATCAGAGCAATCCCGAGCTGCTCGATATCCACCTGTCTATGTTGTGGTTTACACTTGATTCGTTTTCGATTAGCTATTATTTATTTATTTATTTATTTCTCCGAAAATGTTTCAAGGCAACAGAATCCTTGGGGATGCATTTCCAGAGAAGAAGCGGGTTATGCTGCATATTTAATACGGAGTCGAGTGCAGGAGTAGTATTCAACTAACTCTGCTTGGTGCTGAGCCTGATAACTTCTATTATAGTACCGAGGCGCTGACACAGGATGAACTCATCAATCACCATCTCCAACCCCCCTACTCCGTACACATTCACGAATTGTTAACATCATCTTGGTCTCCGCTTCCGGCAACAACCGGCACCGTCGTGCCACCATTCCAGAACTTAACGAACTCTTCAATCTCACCTCATCGTCAAATTTAGTAAAGGACCCCCCCTCGCCCACTGGTATGAGGCTCAACTTCGCTTCTACGGCCTCGATATCTCTAAGCAGAAATCCGTTGCTAAGATGCGGCTGTTTGAAGTGGTGAGAGGTGGCGGGTTGGCGGGTTCCAGGACACATTACGAATATTGAGAACAAGATGGCGAAGGAGTGGAAGAAGGAGGTTCGGAAGCAAAGCCAGGCAAAGAAGAAAGAGGCGGAAATTAGGAGTGGAAATGATGCTGATGGTGCTGGCGGTAATGCGAAGGGGAAGGTGAAGCGAAAAGGCGGATGATACTAGTATTGATGGTACTGTGTCTGGTGGCACTGGAAATGACGTCAATATCAATGTTTCTGTGACTGTTGGTGCTGGTGCTAGAAAGGGAAAAAAAATGAAGGAGCAGGAGAAGGAATTAAACGATATAAAAGCTCCCTCAACAAAAGGGTGAAAATGGAGACTGCTGCTAAACTAACAGCTGTAAAGAAGACCAACACCGCTGTCAAAGTGAAGACAGAGCCGCAGACTAGGCCAAAAGATAAAGCTCCCAATGCTAAAAAAGAGAAACAGAAGACCGCAATCGACAATATAGTTGCATAGACCGAGGCCCGTGAGCCTACGTCAAAGAAGAGCACAACTGCCAGAATGAAACTGGATGCAAAGACGATGGCAAAGCAGAACACGACTGCCGATGTCGATGCCGATGCGGATCCCAATCCCAATCCAACCTCTTCAGCCTCCACTTCAACCTCCCGCAGAGGTGGTGCCACAAACGCGGCGTGGAAGAGTGGGGTTGGCAAATGTTGTTAACAGCAGCGGTGGTCGCACAACATCAACGCCAGGGTTCCCCCCTCTACTCCAGCCCTCTAGGAGACCCATACCGAAACAGTCTGTCCGACGAAGCAGTCCGTTTCCGTGTCCCGGGCGGATTATAGGTCAATCACCACCCCGTGAATCGGCCACCCACAACGGTCCTGGTTTGTTGGGCCATACTTCTGGACCTTCCCCTCCTCGAAAACCCTTCCGGAGACAGACTGCTATATGAATCAGGCCATTCCCGTACCGTGGACTCACCATCAGTCGCGACCCATCACCCACAATCAACAGCATCTCTTATTCCGATTACCCCCCTACACTCCATCCCGTCGCGAGGTAACTACTAATTATTACTCCTACACGGACTATCCCTGTGGTTGTATACCGAGCGCTTCTGAGGATGAATAAGGTGACGACGATGGCTACAGCGACGGCAACAACAATAAGGACAACAGCAACAACAACTGGGGCAACAATAACCCAATTCAGTCACCCGGACCCACCACCAGTATCGGCCCTCTCGGCCTCCTCAACGGCCGCTACTCCCTCGAGTCCACCGACCTTCGTGATTGGTCTTTTAGTTTCATCCTCACCCTCCCCCAAAATGCGCTCGGGGTGCCTACGACTTCGGCATGTTCACGGGCATTTTGTATATCGCACAGAGGCCCTAGGAAACCAGCCTGGAGAAAAAAGCATGAGTTCAGCTGACGTGGCAGGGAGAATGGTGATGGTGAGATTTCGTTTGACGATGCGAGGCAGAAAAGGGTGGATTCGGTTTCTGGGGAAAGGGAGAGTTGATGAAATGATTGAGGTTTATGGGAAAGCGAGATTCAGCGGGTTTAGGGTTAGTGGAGAGCAGACGAGGAGTGACAATAGTCTGAAAAGGCGGCCTGAAGTTTTCTCATCTCGGAGTTGTCAAGTGTGCTATTCTCATGTCGTATCATTGTGAGGGGCACGGATATTCGCCGATGGTACTAAACAATGGGGCCTCAGAGGGGGAAGATCCTTTCCCCAGCAGCTTTCCAATAAACCCTTAAACGACGTTGAAGTTTCCTTTATGAACCATTTCCGCTAAGCAAATCATTAATCACAGCAGCCGGTTTCCTTGATATTTCTATACAGGGATACTGCCTCGCTTGGGAAGTTTCTTCCATTGCTGAGTGAGCTAGTATGTGAGAAATATGTCAGTCGCAAAGATCAGATTCAGCAAGGAGACGTATGTTCTAGGCGTACGGAGTAGAGCACCTGGTCATACTACTCCATAGTTGAAGCCAATTTCTGCGAAGTAGTAGAATTCGAATCTTTGACTGAGTAGTGCGGAGTACTACTAGTCTGGGTTAATACTACTAGTAGTTATATCCTAAGGCAATGGGTACGCTCTGGAACCAAGAAAATATACATATATATACATACATACTTCGTATATATAAATATAAATATTTACAAAACCGTGGAACTTGAGTGTCCCATGTCATGCATGATGCTCGTCTTTGAATGTTCTATGTTTTGAGCCCGCAGACGCCTATGATAGTACTGCATTGATAGGGCGAACCTTAATAGTACTACTACTTATGGAAAAGCTAGTCCGTGTTTGGCAAGAGAAATACATTCCAAGGGCTTTCATGATAATCAATTTTATCAATTTAGTACTCCGTACTCGGTAGTATCAAGCTCTATTACTCCATGCCCAGCCTCTCCAGTACGGAGTAGTCCCTCTGAACTTTCTTTGTGAAAACAATTATCCTAACTGCCGGGTTACTACGGAGTACGCTATGTAGTAGTATTTAGTACGGAGTAGCTACTACTGCGTAGAGCACATTTTTTCAGCTGCGCTAGCACTCGTCTTTGTAACAGCCATCCAACGCCATCGCGTGTTATCATTTCATGCTGCATGCAGGACTCTTGTGAAAGTTGGGATGAAAGACAAAAGGCCAAGCGAGTGGCTGGACTTTGGCCCATCAGCTGGCCTCCATTTGCTCCATTGCTGAGTGTGGCTGAGTGAGAACCCCCAGTTGTTGTTGTTGTTGTTGTTGCTGTTGAGAAGAATGGGCTTGAGGTCACCGGATGCACCCTGGTTTGAGTGTTCAAGCAGGCAAATAGTAGTATTTTGGCGGAAAAAAAAAAACTGTTTACTGAGATTTGTCCAGATCTGAAGAGATTGTGGCTGTGCCGGTGAACTTTTGATCGTTCAGGTCAAAGCTCTGGTCTGACGTAAGGTGCCGAACAACAAGCCACTTTCTGGTGCGACGACAAGAATCTACTATTTGTACTTATAATACGTGAGAAAAAGAATAGGCGAGAAGGATAGCTGAACATAATTCAATTTGAATTGAATTTTTAACGTTTCCCCTTTCCACATGGGGCGGTTATTTACGCAGAAAATGCTAGCCCTCAGAGGGAGCAATTGGAATGATGATAGTACTACTCAGCTCAACATCTACTTTCAACAAAAGATTAACAACTTGAACCTACCAAAACCTTTTGATTATAGTACTATGCGTTACAACTACTATTACATTGCAAAATCTATCTATTTACTACAAGATATCATCATATAATGAAGAAATCACCTAGCCATTGTCCGGCCCATGCATGCCGAATATGGTAGAGCCCCAAGGCCACAAACAATCTACCTCCATCTTGCAATCCTCTCATACTCATACACTTGCTCACTATACCCTGCCCACTCCTCCCACAATCTCGCCGCATCCCTCTCACTCCTCGTCTACTATTTAGGGGAGCTCAATCTGCCAATTTTCAGACACTTCTTCAGCATCC
>LGUA01000244.1:0-23733 GCA_001660665.1 Emergomyces africanus
TACTCTCTCCCGCTCTCTCTCTCTCTGTGTGTGAAGTCAGACAAATGGGTGGAAGGAAAAATAAAAAGACGGGGAGAGTTGATATCCAGAGGGCTCTTAAGAGATCGAAGTCGGAGGAAGAGGTTGGTAAAGAAAAAAAAAAAAAAAAAACCAATACCAAGTAATATCATGCATATTAAGAATATAGTTGGCGAGGCGAGGGTTTCACGACATCATGAGAGGTAAAACTGCAATGTGCAACACCTGTAGACTCCAACGATAGCGCTGCCATCGCATTCGATACCCGAACCGAAGTTGATCTAGATCCACGGTCATGCGTCGCTGTGCTGGCACGGCTTAGGGTGGAACGAGTTTCATCGTCGCCACCCAGTCTTTCAAGCTCCTGTGGAGTGTTAATAACTACCTCACCCCACATAACAGGCTCGAACGCTGCATCCTTATCATTTTCTGGTGGATGGCAGGCAGCGCTAATCCCTGCACTACAGTTCGCGGCGAGAGGCATCCTGGAGCCAAAACGTCTTAAACTTAGACCAAATACTGCAATGAGCATAATACTTCCAAGCGTCACGGCAATTATCATGGGAACTGAGGAGAAGCCCAAGGCGCTCACTGTGAAACTGTCGGCCAACCTCCCATCGGCATAGAAGGGGATTTCCTGCACATAAAACAGACTTTGCGAGGTCAACCAGTGCAGCACCGCAAATAGCGCAATCAATGGCAGGCCATATCTGTGCGGGAGGCTAATGTACAATTCTGACCGTTGTTTCCCCTGTGGCTTGGTGACACGGAGATACCTGCGATGCAGAGCGTAGCTGTTGTATTCGGCAGCGAGGAGCATGGTCGTTAAAAGATTGTTGTAAAGGAAATAAGAAATTGAGAGCACAAGCTGAGGGATGTTTGCAAGAAGCATCAATGACATGATATCTTTCGAGTTGCTCGATTTCATAGAACTGACAGGCGTGACGGAGGTGGGTTTTCTGGAGTCGGCTGAAAGGCCAGGGAGGCTTCCTCCCTCGTATTCAGATTTGAGTGAGCTGAATGCAATGAGGTGTAGATAGATGGAACCGGCAAGACTGGCAAAGTACCTATTCAATTCGGCTTTGTTAATAAAACTCAAAACCGCAGCATTTGAGGCAGGATGCTTTACTTACAGCACAACAGTTAGGTACCAATGGAACGAATTTATCGAATGAAACCATCTTTTTAATCTAGGTAGGCGTTTTGGAATATTAACTTGAGAATACCGAGTCTCCGAAGACGAACTAAAAGCCTTGGTATAGACGTTTGATTTTGACGAAAGACACCGGCCTCGGCTGTTGGGATCAGGCCTACTAAGGAACGACGATATCGCATCTCCCATAGTTAACAGCACATCGTCTCTGGAATCACGGGCCGTAATAAACAGGCAGGCGATGTTAAGAACATTGAGGACAAGGACGACGATAGCAATTGGAAAGCTGAACATGAGCTGACAACTTTCAGGTATTTTCTCACTGAGGCAACCTTCTATTTTAAAAGTCTCCTTTTTGCCGCTCCCATTCTCACTTGGATATGCGCATTTGGATACTTCCCGGACAGTAATTGCACCGGCCCACGAACTGTTGGCCCAATTCTCGGGTTCACGAAGGAAATGGAGTACATTGTCAAGTTCTTGATGCTCTAAAATATACCGATAAAGTGTTTCCATATCTCGACAGAGTGACTTGGGTACGGCTGGTCGTTCATCGTAGCATGGTGAAACCTTTGCAAAGGTATCTTTATTGAAAGTCAATGTTCCTTGTTGACTGGGTGCTGTAATATTCAACTGTTTATCTTCCAGAGGCGAGGCTGTAACCTTCCATTGTTCAGGGTCAATCTGATCGCCGTTACACACATCCAACGCCTGCTCGCCCCGACACATCCAGTCGTAGTCCTTCCTTCCTTTTTTCATCGAGGTTCTCGGACCACTTCCAGTGCCAGCATCCCAGACAGTGATGTTGTCGTGGTCCAGTTCGTTAGTAAGGAGCAAAAGAGTGCCACGGCCTGGAAGGTAGTTAGTAGCAAATGTGTCAATACATTCTTTTGGAGAAAGATGCTCAAGAGAATCATGAGGCATGGATTGGCGAAAATCTGACTCAGTCAAACTTAGGGCAGATCTAACACATTCACTGGACGCAAGGCTAAAATCTCCTACGTTGGGGGCTATCAAAACTTTGTATTGATGCATGGCGGTGGACGTGAAAACCACAGAGTTATATCTGGATAGTATACCAGTGAGAATATGTAACTAATGCACTGGGTATTGGAGGCACTAACATTGTGTGAATTGGTAATGAAGTAATAAGCAATACTAGCCAGACGCTCAATCGTTTGTATCCCACAAAGCGAAAATTGCGGACGCTGGCGGTTCCGATCTCGAGCCACTTCCCTTGATTGTGCGCGATATCAGTATCCGCTCGGGATGGTGAGCCCAGACATTGCATGCAATAGCTACTGGTGGCAAGAGTCACTGCACTTATACAGTTAATCAGAAAGTGTAGCCCCGTAGCCCAGTTTCTCGAAACCGAGCATTTGCCCAGATGTATTGGTGCGTAGTTGAATTTTATGCTTCCGTATCTTCCATACGCCCTGATGACAGCAATGAGGGTGAAGGTGACATTGACAAGAAGAACAAAGGACGCAATGTAAGCACATAAAAAGAGCTCCTCTTATCCAAGCTCGTTGATCCCGGGCCTTGGTCGGAATTATTTCTGGCTCATTAGGATTTTGTCTGCCATCATAAGCGGTTTTCACGTCAGAATATAGGGAATTGAATTGAGCCGTACTGGGCTCTCGTGAAGTGTCGATTCTTCATAAAATACCAAATCCGATCAGCCTCTCTATATATTTTATTATGAATGGCACTGCTCATCGGCTATGGTGGACCTACCTTTCACTGTGTATCAGCTCTGTCTCGTCTGAAACTCTTCTCGAATGATAGACCTTGCCAATCTTTCGAAAAGGCAGCACTGGCCAGAGCCATTTTCGTTTCGACGATGAAGGCAGCGGTGCTCCATTGACAGGAGCCCGCCTCACTGTCGCCAAAGGTGGTCGGGCATCACCAAGGTATTTATATTTCATCCTGCTCCAAATTAGGTCGTGCTAAGTCGAAGGGGAAACTTTTGTGGTGCTGCTGCAATTAGCGGTACGCAAATTCTTCCATATTGTCAAGTACAGAACAGAAATATCATCCTGTGCCCTCAACACGAAATGGTAGTAGAGAAGAACTATGTTATTATACTGGACCTGTCAGCCTCTTAACAATGACGGGATTAATCCTGGAGCAGGGGGATGGTGCGGCCTCGATTGCAAGCCCTGGATTCTGACATCCCGGAGACATCCACATTCTTGCTCATCAAAGACTGGTACTTCGAAAAAACGCTGACTCGCTGGCTCCCTATATTACTAAATAGCTTCTTAATTGGCTGAGATAAACTCGTGAGATCAGTTTCTTTTGTTTTTCTTTTGTTGTTTTTTTTCGATTTCAGCCTCAGGAGTTATGGCATTGGCTGCATTGAGGATTCGCCTGAGACGATCCTCATCGTAACAAAGAGGAAGATAACCCTTCCTGAACTAGCTGGTCGCAGTGGTCGGAAATAATGTCAGCCTTCTCGAACTAGTCGCTGTAGGGCCGTTTAATAGTTGCGTTTTCCCCTGCGTCAGCCTTTCGGGGAACGCAGCCGTTCTCACGGACCCTTACCGCAAAGCTCCTGATCGGCAGCCAAGAAGTTTCCATCACCAAGAATAGCATCCTGTGAAACTGGAGAAATTGCTGACCTCAGGGTCGGTCCGTCGAAAAATGATTCCTCAGTAGTAGTAGTAATACGGAGTAGTGTTTGGGTGCATAATCCCATGGTAAAGTACTCCGTACTCCGTAAGCTAAAAGGATACATAACCTTGCCATTGTCGACTTGACACTGTGGTTAGAGCCCAACCCTGACTTTGCACACCTCGCCCCTGAATTAACAGATAGCTAATTACGGAGTATTTATTTCCCTGGGAGATTCCTGCATCCCCCAAGCCAAATCATTACTCATTTTCCGCTCACCAGAGTGCGGTTACTGTGCCAAGCGCAGGTACTCATAGTACCTCCCATTAGGGTACTTTCCAGCCAGAGAGGTTAAATAATTGGCCTGTTTCAAAACCATCTTGAGCAAAACAAGGTCAACTGGCGATGTTCAACTCTTCAAGGCGTTGACTCTCGCACTCAGGACACTCCTATCTCTGGATTGAACGGGCTTAGACGGGGATGGTCAAATGGTAGCACCGTCGCTGTCTGCGCCTCACAAGGATAATTCCGATACCTGGGCCGCGCTCCCAAATAAATGAGGGGTACGGATACGGAGCACAGTATATATATATATACCAAAGCTCCGCAAGTTTTCTGCGGATATTATAAACTTTATTTCCGCGCAGGGTTCCGACTCTTCACCAAGTGCAAATCAAACAATTATGTTTCGGTTACGGATCGACTGATCCAATTTCCGTCACGGATACCACCGTTGGGGGCTATTTACATAGCCTACAACAAATTCTCTCGTTGCGCGACGAAAGCTCGACAAAATGAAACTGGAGAGGAATCCTGAATACTTGCGGGGAGCGGGCCCAATACGTAGTACTCAGGTTGTTTGTTACCCCTCGAAACAGAACACGATATTTGGATTCACTTGATAAACGCTGAGAGTGTAAGCCCATGGTCGACTCCATTGGTCGTTCTGTGTAGCCGTCCGGCAAACCGATGGCTGCTAGGAACATGATTGGAACAGCTAATGCTGATATTCGAGATATAAAGGCGGGAGGAGGGATCAATGAGTTCACTCAATATGCGCGTCAGTATGTCTGGTGTCATACTCTATGTGGGAAATTGTTCCACAGCACACTCCATTCCTTGGTTGTCTGGTATTCGCATGTTGTTTTCCAAGTCGCACCTATGGTTTACTTTCAGTTTGGATCTAGCATGATTAAAAAATATTGGAACGATTCTGAGGGGTGATCTCCTTCTTGCGATAAGGCCATGCTTCACCAGCAACTGAGTCAAATCCATCGTATCGCGAGTGGGATCGGAATCTGATCCAGTCGGTCTCGGCTCCTCGCCGTTGAGCAAGACCCAGTCCAAAGGGTCAATCGATTTATCATGGTTAACACGCCGGAAGGCTTTCTTTAGAGCCCATGTATCTCCCCAAGTGGTAACATCAGCTCCACGTCACAAAAGTAGCTCATCCACCCCTTCATAGCATACATGTTTCAACTTTGGCAAACCTAGGCTGATCCGTAATATGCATACACTTTACCCACTGCAATGTCCATTAGGCCTTCCCTGATCTTGGAAAGCACAATTGTCAAAATACCGTTTGCAAGGGGCGAAGTATGCTATGGTTACAGTTAGCAACGATGTAATGGCACGAGTTATGGGTTAAATTTGGCCGAGATATTACCCTTCATTCCGGGGCACTTTTCATATCTTCACGTCCTGTGTGCACGCATCCCATAAAATAATTGTTCCCATATTATTTATCATGCATGCTGGAAATGCACTGAATCCTGCATGAATCTGTTCAATTTTTCACCCTTGCAATTGGCACCCGCTCTGGGGGGTATTTTCTCGTGCCCCTTTCCAGATATGTGAATGCAAGAGGATACTATTCAGGGGGATATTGATGATGTCATGATGCCTGATGATGCTAGTTAGGTTTTCGATTATTCTTACATTCCATCTTCGCCAAAATTTGAGCTATGATGAATCTTTTCCGGGCAGCCAAATTCTAGCAGCGATCTGATTAGCCTTTTTAATCTAGGGCACTGAGCTCAAGGAAAACTCAATGTTCAGCTTCAATTCCTTTCAAATGCCAGAATTGAGGGCGGATAAAGATAAAGCATGTTAGGAAAGAAAGTCGTTTCGGGATTCACGGATGGTAAGTAACTTGTGGTGCGGCTGTGTTATTCCCCAATAAGATGAATTCCCCCCAAAAGCTTATCCTAGGAGCCTTGAGCGTTTAAACGAATGATATTCATAGAAAAAATTCCAATTGTTAAACTGTGGTTATCATCGTTATTAAGACGGTTCCCTCCCAGAAGAAAACCTATATCAATCATTAACGCTGCTAGGTGTAAAAACTTAAATCTTCAAATACCAGGGTGTTGCAATACCCAGATTCTACATCGCGAAGTGTTTTGGAATACCCGTTTTCGTTTTCGTGTTTTCTTTCTCCAAAGATATAGATATATATCTACCTCATCAATATTAGCTTCTAGTCCGCCACAAAGCTTCAAACTCGTTTCCAATTTCTCTCTCAGCCCGCTCCGCCAGTTCGCGAATTGTCAGGGGATGGTCCCGCTTCCCAGTTACATCATTCATGGCTGTCGCATTTTCGTTTTCCAAGGCAACTAATGAAGTGAAAGGGTAAATGTAAGTCACCAATAATGGTTTCCAGAAGAGTGGGATAAGGGAGAAAAGGGAGAGTGTAGATTTACTATGGATATAGACTGCAGCTCGCTTCCCGCTAAACATAGCGTGTGGAACATTAGTGCTGTCGTCATTATTGCAGTCCCCAACCGCAAACACTCCAGGCATGCTTGTATTCATCCCACGGAAATTATTTTCGATCTTTCCGCCAACCATTTTCAAGCCTAGCCTGTGTGGTAGATCGGATCGTTGTTTAGACTCAAAATTCGTCAAGAATGCGGATCGATTCACAGGCATAGCCCCCCCTTCAAAGTGGACCGTGAAAATATCGAACTCGGATCGATTCTGAGCATTGAAATAAATGCTACCGTCCTGGACATGGGTGATGTTTTTGATGGCAAAGGGGTTGTATTTGACTTTGTAATGAGTTTGGAGTTCTTTCATCTCACTTTCCGGAAGCTGGGTGCCGTTTGTGAAAGCCATAAGGTCGTGGTTCATTGTGGCGATTTCCATTACGCTAGAACGAATCTCTGTCACATTCCCTATGATACCAAGGGGCTGATCGCGGTGTTCAAATCCGTCACACCAGGGACACCAGTAAATCCCCCGACTCCAGGCTTCCTTGATGCCGGGGGTGCTTGGAAGTATGTCTTCAATTCCTGTGGCGAGCACTACTTTTCGTGCTTTTTTAGTGACAAGGGATGGAGACGCTTTGCTCCCCAGATTGATATTTACGAGAAAGTAAGGTAGTTGGCCAGGGACATTATCAACTGGGGTAATCTGTAAAACTGTCCCATTTTTCATATCTGCTGTTGTATATCTTCTAATTTGCTGGCGGGCTGCGTGACGAAAGATTGAGGGAACAACGCCTACGACTGTGTTAATACATCCTCTAGGCGCTAAGGGTACGCAGAGCAGCAGTTTGCCATTCCACGCATATACACACCATCATTGCCAATGACATCATGCATATTTCTCGTCATCCCGTTGCGATATTTGGCGGAGTCGATCAGCAATGCCGTTCTTCGGACTCGGGATAAGCCGCTCAGTGCACTAAGGCCAGAGGGGCCACCTCCGACGATTATGACATCGTAATCAACGGGGGGAACACGCTTTGCGATAGCAACCGTCAGGAAGTAGAAGAGAATCAATAATCCGAAGGAGCGGATAGTAGTCATGGTGGATTAAACTGCAATGGAAAAAATGCAATGAAATGGGTGACTGAGTGCTCCCACCAGCAAGGTAGAAAACAGCCTTGGAACTTGAGGATTTTCCATCCATTTTATGTTTGTTTGAAACTCCAGGAAGCCGCTATCAAGAGGGATCGCGGTCTGGTGTTTCCTTCGTGAAGGAAAGCTCCCTCATCCCACGCCAATTGTCCCTTCCCTTCCCAGTCATCCCAGGTTGTTTTGTGACTACTAACTAGTAGTAGAGTAGGTTGAGCAGGTCCTATATTAGTTCGAGGCGCCAGCGGGCCAATGTGGGCCAATAGCTCATGTAATCCCTTAGCGTGTTTTGTAGAAAGGTGTGCGAGTGTGCGTAGCGAAAGAGCTGAGATATGTGGACGAAAATTGGAGAACATGGAGAAACTCTTTTTGAACCTCTTGATGTCACGGTCCAAGGTAGTAGCTAGTAGCTAGTACCTAGTCCGTTCTGTGCAGATCTGCGATGTATCTCGACACCAGTGATGGACGGGAGGTTGCTAATCCTACCTACTAGTACTATTGGATCGAAGTGTCGTTGGTGACAGTGCTAGATTGCAGAACCCCAAAAATTGGAAAAATATAGTGTCCACCACTACGTACATCTTTGAGAATTCTGGCGATCCGACAAGAGTACGGAGGGGAGGTTCAACCTTCATCTACAGGTGTTCGCAAGTTCTCCATCGATTCAGGTTCAATTTCACCCCGCACCGTTTCTAGAGGGGATTCGACTAATCTATGGTCTGTCACATCACACACATGGTTAGCAAAAGCAACAGGTGTTGGGTAACTGTCTCTGATGGTTCATTTATCTGCCAATCCGAGAGATTCAGCTAAATGAAACTTGCCATGGAACACTACTACCTACTGCTACTCTTCTTCAAAGGATAACCAGTCTCTTTATACCGACCATGAGTCATTAAAATTGAACTGGCCAACCATTTGACTTTCTCGACCAACTTGTAGAGGGTCGATAAATGAAAATTTTCGCTTCTGAGCTTTCCCCCACCAAGGTGATCGGGTATCAAGGCAATCCATGCGAGACCCAAGCATGCAAGATATACAAAGGTAGCGAACATGGGATGGAGAAAAATGAAAGAACCTGCGTCAAGTATCCAAAAAAATAGGACTTCCACGGGCTAGCCTAATCGTTGGTTTGCATATTAATTGTGGGACAATTATGAAAATGATGTAGCAACGATAGGGGGTTCGTTGCAGCTTGTCACATTTTGTGACATGTACTCGAATTGTAATGGTTTGTGTCTGCAAACTCTGTCAAATCTACCCCGTAAATTGGAACAGAACGCTAGCTCCCCGGAACATAATGGACGGGCAAAGTTCAGCCGGCCGCCAGAAGAGGGACAAAAACATGATTTGAAGCGAACAAATGATTCAAAATTTGGACCAGCGGACATTTGCGTCCACTGAGTCTAAATATCAGACTCCCCTCAAATACGAGAAAGGGATGGGTTCTGCGTCTTACTTTTTTCGAATGTGGCCTTCGGCTCGCGGGCATTTTTACGCCAGCGCCACGCTGCTAGTACGGTTCGTTTCTTTGGTTGCCAACGTGGCCACCCGTATCCCTGGGCGCAGCCTGGCCAGATATGAATTCGGGTAGATTTTGCGTCATCTGTTCCAGCGGACTGTTGATCCCAACCTCATAACAGTTCGAACATCAGCCTATAATGTTGGGTATATCACAGAATTGGGGAAAAGGCGGCAGAGGCGATGTGAATAGGAACATGTATACTCTCTATGGTTCGACCCAAAAGCAAACTACTCGTTATACGTATTCAAACGGTGACGAGAACGCTAAGCCATATGAAGATATGCAAACGTAGCTGACAGGAAAGGGAAAGAAAGAAATAATATGTTAAGGAGGCCCACAATTTGGATAGGAGACTCTCGTGACAAGAGGTGCGGTTAACCCTCATATAAATACGCAAATAGATATATATTAAGCAATTGAGATTTCTTGGGTATCATTGAAGTGGGGAAATAAAACGGAGAAAGTAGAATCGCTATGCGGCCAGGGGGGACGGAGTAATTGGGTAGTCATGATGTCGAAGCAATGGGAACAAAAACAGAAACCGAGGTAAAAAAAAAAGCAAGCAAAAACCATTGTTTTAAAACATAGAACTCTTTTTCCTATTTAGGGTGTTATTACGACCATCGTCCTTCTTAAAGAGTCCAAATATACTTCGTTTTTCCTTTAACTGCGGGTTAGATGATTGATGATTCATTGTTGAGGAGAGTGGTCGCTGAGCGCCGAACTGAGGTGCTGTGAAATTGTGAGACGGAGCAGGGTTGTAAGATGAATAACGGTGGCGAGCATTAGGGTCGCGATTGGTAGATGCAGGCCGTGGTGGTAGATTTGGGTTGGGAGCCGCGAGGCTCTGTGTGTGTTGTCTTCGATATTGGGTTTCCTCCTGGCCATATATTTTCTTCAGGCGTTCAGTTTCTTGGTCGATGGCGGCCTGCCTTCTTCTTGCTTCTCGTTGCTCTGCTTCTAGCAACCGTTTGGTCTCCTTCTCTGCTTCTTTCCCTCGACGACGGCGTTCTTTGGCTTCAGCTTCAGCTTGTTTTTTCAGTCTGGCAGTTTCTGCATCCATTTCCCATTGAGTGCGAGGGTCAACTGGAGGTGGGCGGGTTTCCCGTTGGGGTATGGATATTTGGGGTCTTTCGGGTTTAGCAGGTGGCTGTGATTGAGTGGCAAATATTTTCGCTTCTTGAGCGCCAGCTTTTGAGCCCGGTATGGTTGTAGCCGCAATGCCGCTGGGGTTTGGGGGGTTAGAAATGTGGAAGGTTTCGCTCATTTGGCCGAAATATACATCCCGTATAACTATCGCACCTAACAGGAGGACTACCTCCAGGCCCTTGAAATCTTCAATTTCTACACGATATAAATTTGGTTCATACAAAGTCACCTCCTTAAATCCGCGTAGGATGGCAACCGTAATATCGGGCTCTTTGCTCTTTTTATCGTCGAGTTTCTTTCCAGACATATAACAACCAAGATCCTTGGAAAGCTTCCCGTCCTTGCGCCAGATAAATTTTATCTTCGGAGTAATATCTGATGCCGCTGGATCACTCATCGTCCGGTCGAGCTTAGAGATTGAGGGTTGTCGGAACGTCTGCTGTGGCATTTCAAACTCCCATGACGAGGCAGAGTTCCACGTCTTTGGCCTGTGCCGAACAAGAACCTGCTGGTCTGGGTTGTATAACTGTATAATGAACTCATTTGGGAGTATGGGTTCTGGGGGAGGGGGAACTCCGCCGTTTTGCCGAATGGCTTCTTGTGACAACGACGGCTGCGTCCATTTTGGGATCAGCAGGACTTCTGCATAGAGGACATCGGGAGAGAAAGAATCATAGATGCCCGCAGCATAGCGGTTTTTGGACCCTGGTAGTGAGGGATCAAGGTGTCGGAGCGTATAGGCGGGTGTAGGTTCGGCGCCATGTTGCACAAAAAAGAGGGAAGAGTTGATTTTGGGTTTATCGGTTGAGGGCTTCACAAAGAAGGCTGTGGGGATATTAGCTACTACTACTTCAATATTATCCAAATATAATCATATAGTGCCGCAAGGAATCGTACTTGGTAGATTTTCATCTAGCATTTTGCAAGAGAGGCAGATCCCGGGCCCCAGGCACCGTCAGGAACAAGCTGTCAACCGGGGTGCTGAGAAGTGTTGTTCGGAGCGACTATTTGGCTTTTCGGATTCACGAATGAACCATGGGCGTGGAAGAACAAATGGTACATGTACCCCTGGGTATCCGTACTATTCACAAAGCTAAGAGAGGAAGAACTTCCGGGGATACAGCTGTGTATTAGCTATCTGATATCTGGTTTATGAAGTCCGCAACGAGGCTGTGACTTAGGGTCTTATGTCAGCAGCTAGGCGCCAAGATTTTTTCTCACCCTATTTATGGCTTAGCAGACGCTTATTTCCACGTGTCACTGGAAGCCGCAAAGGGCAGAATCAGGAATTTGATTGGACCGGGAGACGCCGAGTTAACCGTTGGTTATAAATAGGGCCGGAACCCCCCCAGGCTATGCTTGCGTATTCGTACTACGTAGCTGGACGCGCGGTTTTCGCTATCAACTGGAAAGCATGAAACAAACCTCTCTGGAAATGTTTGGCTAGCTCGAAAAACAGCCTAAGCAACTGCGTACGAATGACCTGTTTACGCAGGCAAACACAGCACCTGGAATCATTGCAGTCGATGTCAACATAAACGTTCGCATCCCTCCGAATATAGAAAAACGTTTGAATGAGAGCCATTATTTCCAAATGAGCGACCCACAAAAAAATTGAGCGGGTGTGGATTATGAGATTTTGCTCACTAGCACCAGTTTGCATCCTAAGGATTGCTACGTATGCTGGTTTATGCTCCTCACTACTAGAAGGCTCCTCCCCGTTGTTCAGGAAACAGGCAAGCTCCTGCGAAGATTGATAAAACCCTCCGCCCGCTTTTGCAGGATATCGTTCTCCAAATTAGTGAGATAGGGGAAGAGCTTCCATCTATTGGCGTTACCGCGTCTGGTTTCTCAATCCCGGGCCCAGCCAATATGCTGAGTACAATTGCATCACGGATGGTGCAATATGTAAAGACAGTACCTATTGTTGGATTATTGTCCATTTTGGGAAATGTTGTTTCGGATCTGACATTGCCCTGAACAACTTGGTCCAACGAAATGAGCAGAGTATTTGCTTCTTTTGCCTGCTTTGCCTGAGGTATTGCGGCAACGGAAGTAACCCTCGTGGCCTAGTTGGAGGTCGAGAAATGCCCTTCCGTCATGGGCTTCCCTTAATCATCGAGCAAATATGGTGGATGGTACTCGGTGGCTGTCTTACCACTTTTGACGGGCTGGGTGCAGTCAAGATAGTTACCCTTTTTCGATTTACCAGCATCGCCTGCCGCGTTTATACGTTATACGTTTCAAAGTGTCATTACTACGCGCGAGGTAGGGAGGACGGGACTAGAGAAAGAGTTCTCTTAGTCGAAAACCTTTAGCTGGAGTTTAAAACATGAAAATCGGCTCATTTTTTTGAAGATGCACCAGGCAGAAATCAACGTCGAATGTGACTGGCATGTCCTTTAAACCATATGTCCACTCTTCTCCATAAGCCAGCCTTGACGTGCTCTCTAGGAATAAACGCGTTTCATGCTCCAGATGGAAATTTGTGGTAAATCCGAACGAAATATCTGAATAAAGGCATTTCCGAACGCCACCGGCTACTCAAATCAACACCGGCTGAAGGGCTGCTTATGGCGACAAATAATGGCGTTAAATGGAAACCCAACAGGATCAATTTTTTTAGTTTTGATATGTTGGTGAAAGAACTCCGCGTTCAAATCAAAGGCCTTGTGTCAGCCAGGTCTTATAATTAGTATGAGAACAGCCCCGGAGTGAGGCGTAATAAGAACTTTTGATACTGAAATTCTGAAGACAAATATCTATCAAATTTTTTTCCTCTCGAAGATGATCTATATACGTTGCGGGCGAAGATATCTAGTTACCTTGATAGAAGCGAACGAGCTCTTGTCTGCCAAAGGGATGCATGAGAAATTATCCCTCAAAGCCGAAACCTGAGGTACATTGAACCCCTGACACCCATCAAGTAACGAGCGAGTGCAGGGAAGAAACGTAAAGATAAAACGAAAGGAAAGGGAAGGAAAAATCAGAGCGAAAGGGAAAGTAAAAGTCTAAAATAAACGACCAACAGCTGACCTTATGAAAATATTTTCGCGGGATAAGTATCCTTCTCTACCAAGACTCGATCATTGTCTCTATAATATAAAACATTCCATCTATATATGACTCATCATCTAAGCAATAACCCTCGTATCCTCCCCACTTTCCACCCTGACAACCTTCTCATCCGCCTTCTCAATATCGACAGAGGCCGCTTCCTTCTTCACTGCCCCCTGCCTAGCAAACTCCAAAATCTGATTCTCCCAGCCGGTCATAGCCTGGACGAAGAATTGCTTCTGCAGATCCCGGGAGGGCGCCTCAGCTGATCTCCCTCGGCGCGTGCGAGATTCCGGTGTTTCTATGATGCTGGCATTGTCACCGTCAACGAGGCCACCGTATAGATCGTCCTGATCAACAGAGTCCGAGAAGGTGTATGTGCGGTATTCAGTGTTGCGCCATCCGGTACCTGGGTAGGTGGGAGAAGGGCGGATATTAGTATAGTTATTGGGGCTGGGTTTCTTTTTCGTAACTTTTTTCCGGCGAAAGAAAAGGTTACGCAAGGGTGCGGAAATATGAGTAAGCTTGTTGGTTTTGTGGCTTTTTGTGTGCGGGATATACATATGAGGAATAAGAGAGGAGGATGGTGTATTCATTTTTCATAGGCTGTGCCCGTGGTTTTGTATTTCGGGGCAAATCTGGATAAAGAATAAAAAGTGAAGAGGGGAGGAGCAAACATACCCTGGTAAAGCATGCTATCTTGCCAATCCTCTGTGAAGTAATGTAGAAATCCTCCATGGGATACAACCACAATCTCCTTTTCGGGTCGAGCTTTTAGCCAACGTCGTGCCTCCCTGGCGCGATTTGCAATCGCCTCCGCACTCGGTGC
The DNA here is from genome assembly GCA_001660665.1 of Emergomyces africanus. NCBI lineage: Eukaryota > Fungi > Ascomycota > Eurotiomycetes > Onygenales > Ajellomycetaceae > Emergomyces > Emergomyces africanus. The sequence goes on from LGUA01000244.1 coordinate 14,208, forward strand.
CCATTTTCCTTGCTGAAAAGCCATATGTCATATCAGCGGAAAGAATCCCTCTTCTGTTATAGCTGGAAAGAAATCAAGCTGACACTGCAATCAGGGACAATAAACCGAAATCCTTAACTGACCTTCGAATTCCAATCCTCTTCCACTAATCCTAAATCTACTGGCAGCCCATTCTCTAGTACCTCCTTCTGCAGCACAGCTAAGTCACTACCCACATCACAAGGTACATCGCTCGTCTCTTGGATCTCCGGTAGCGCAATGATTGTCAATCCCTTGTTCCTGATTTGATCTTGTAATGTTAGTAGTGCAGTGTATAATGTGCGCCGGAGAGGAGAGGCGACGATGAGGTCGATCTGGGAGTGGTAAGGAAATTCCGCGCTGAGATCTCTACATTGAGATTCGCCGTGTGGGGTTAGGAGCGGATCGGGGAGTATATGGTTGGCGTGGCTGAGGTTATGATAGCCCTGGTATCTGGGGGTCAGTTGAAGGGTCGGGAGTGGTAGGAAGGAGAGAAGGACTAACCTGCGCATGGCGGACACAGTGGATGATAGGGGGCATATCGGGAATGGATTGATTCTATGGTTTACAAAAAGCGGTGGTGGAACTGGGAAGGGATAAATACGTCAGTCTCCGAAGCCGAGCTATTAATTCGATGCTCCAGGCCGCGCCACGAGGCAGCGGGCAAAGAAATATACCTGCAGCAGCTAAAGACAGTCTATTTCCCGAGGTCTAAACGAGAGTGTCAGGCAAAAGAATGAAGGGATGTATCGTGAAGCGATATAACGAGTCAAATACAAGTCACACCAGCTCAATAATGCTCTATATAAAATTGGAAATTGTTCAAAGTTTGGTTCATTGACTTTGCCACGAGGATCATAAAGTTAGTCATACTTCGCAGGGCACTTATTTACAGTCAAACCACCCCACATGGAGAACGTGGAGGCAAGCGATCATCTAGCCAATGGCAGGGAAAATATATTACATGACTAGCTAGGGCGTCGGCAGTTTTCTGATGATCTTCGCTTGAACAGTTTTTATTGTCATTAATCGCTCGGGGACGATTCAACAATAGCAAACTCGGTATTTCCAAAACTTCCGAAATAAACATGCATAGCCCTCGATTGCTGTATGTATAAGTTCCGCTTTGCAAGTCGAGAAAAGCAATAACAAGGGCGAAGGGAAAATCGAAACCGATACGCTCAAAAAATTGCATTTGCGAAGCCATAACGTACGCTAACACCCAACCGCGTCTACCATACCCATTATCCTTTTGAAACCCTTTTCCTTCTCTTGATATCCTTTACCTTAGAAACACAAAAAGACAGATGTAAAAAGAAAAAGAAACAAGAAAAATGGCTCTAATATAACACACAGTCATGAAGGTAGGCATCGCTGCTCGTCTACCTCAAAAATGAGAAAAGTGGAAAGACAATGTAAACTGAATAGGAGTCAAGAATCCAGAACGGATTCAGGCATGCAATAGAAAGGGATATAACAAGGGCAAAAAGGCAGTTCTTCTGGAATCGGGTTCCAGGAGAATCAGAATGAGCTGGTACTCTCCAACCTTAACTCAGGCAACACCAAAACCTCTAGCATTCTCGAGAGCTTTTTCCAGTTTTTCTTCGAGGACGGCTCTGGTGGAATACTCAGGAAGCAGGAGCCTGCCAAAGCATGTCAGGCTGGTCGGAAGACGCTACATGATTTGTTAGCTTCTCTTTCTATCTCTGATTATCCAAAGCACGATATTAAAAAATGAAAAATGATAAAAAAACAAAAAAATGAAGGATAAGTTAGTTACATACGCTATCTCCAGTACCATTCCTCTGGATAACGAACATGATACTAGATATGCCGTTGACCGGTACTCTGTCACTAGCCGTGACGAACTCCAACAACTGACGCTTTCTCGTCTGAGGGTAACGCCTGACGATAGCCCAAAAGTCGCGGATGACACGATGCTCGGGCTCAAAGCCACCTTCGTACCGACTGTGGTGCTCAAGCTCGTTGATGTCAATCTCCTGAATCCCTTCAATGACCGTTTTCAACGCCTCCGGAGTAAATATGGATAAGGCCGTTCGATCCAGACAAGTATAGAAACCGCGAGCGAACGCTTCATATTGCGGGCGGATGGATTTATCTGTTAACCAGAAAATATAGTCCTTGACAAATCGTTCTCGATTCGCGTTCGTGACCAATGCGGCCTCCTGTGGAGGTGAAGGCGGGGTAGCTTTGTAGGTTCTCGATGAAGCACCTTTCAGTATTCCTGAAAGCACGCCGTCTTTCTTATATGTCGAAGTTTCGTCTACAGGTTCACGGAGCATCGATATGTTATCACCACCAACTTGCCTAGGGTGGCTTGATTTCCCAGACAATGATTGTCGGCTATATGATCCACGCTTTTTCCTCTCCCAGGCTGATCGTTCAGGGGCAGGCCATGGTTCATTACGTCCAATCTTCTCCATATCGACAGTCATGAAGTTTCCAAACGCTTCGAAACTAAATTCATAGGTCCTCAGGAAGATGTCGCCAACATCACCGTCGTCCCAAGATAACAGCTCACCCAACCCTTTCGCAAGCTCCGGCCAACCAACACGGATATCATCCAGTGTTTTAACCCTCAAACCCAGCAGTTTCTTATACAACGCAATGGGGAAGGTAACTGGAAGCGTCAGGCCGTTATAAACTGCAAGGGATACCAATAACCCTAATAACTCGAATTTGTACAATGGCTCCATCGAACACGGCTGAAACCAAGATATACGAGTTCGCATATCCATTGTAAACATCCCGTATGACGGGTCCAATGCTTCTCCAAGAGCTACACGGAAAAATTCTTGCTGGACGCCACCATGATCGATACCTTCTTCTCCTTCATCCATACCCATTTGAACTTTAAGGGGTCGCATCAGCTCCCGTCTTTCCCGTCTCCACAGTTGGTCAAGAGCGTCAGGAAGAACATTATCCCGGCGTACGACTAGAACGAGATAAGTCGAAATGGATGTTTTTAATCTTGCAAGCAGACTAACATCGTCATCGATCGGTATGATACTCGAGAATGCCGGTTGAGTAACATGTCGTGAGGTAGTCATTGCAGCTTCATATGACTTGGACATGTTAGAATAGTTGATAGCTCGGAAATATATCACCAATGCGGACGGGGGAAAGAGGAATGGATATGACAGAAGATGCACTGTTCGATTATTGGGAAGAATTCCGAGCCATTCAACAGGCATTTCCGTGGGATCTAACCGCTCCGAGAGGAACGATGTATGGAAGTCTTCAGGCTGTAATCCCAGTCTAAAGCGATCCTTATACATTGATGCAAGGAGCTGCAGAGCACCGCCAGCGGCGCCGGACTTGGGCATTTCAGGTTTTCCGTCCCATTCCTTCAATAGCAGACTCCGCAGCCATTCCACAGCCACCATACGCGAGTTTGTAGGTCGCTCATCGTGTAAAGAAGGGAATGTTCGAGACTGTTGTTGTCCTCCTTTCGTCTTGGAACAATCACGAAGAATGCGTAGAATGAGAGCTGTAAAGTCAAGTTTCTCTTGTCGCTCAATATCGTGGATGTTGGTCGTTCGAGTTTTGGAGATTTCATGGAACGCCAACCGCGCAGAAACCACTCGAACCAGGCGATTTACTAATCGGAGAGCGAGGTCATGCTCAAACCTTTCTGAGATTGTCACCAATGCCCTCCTAGTAGATCGAGAATGTTTTCTCATTTCAGCATCAGGTAAAATGGTACCTGAGGAACGGACATGGCGAACAGCCTCCCACGTTTTCGAGTCAGTTGGAGGGATAGAGCTTGCTAAGGCAAGAAGGGTAACAACCGAAATGTAAGCTGCATCATCGTCAGAGACGTAATCTTCAAGCGAATCGGTATTACAGGGCGAAGGAAGTCCACGTTTCGATATATGGCCGGATGAATTGGAACATCGGACAGGGAGAATATGTGGCCCATGTAAGGAAAATTCCCTCGGAGGAACAAATAGCTTGTCAAGAGAAGTCCACAAGCTATGCAGTGTAGTTTCCCAAGGACATATGCGATACAGAATCCGAAACGAATCTTCTAGTTGGTCGATATCTAAAATGCCCACATTGCCCCAGCCGTTAGTTTCTGCTGGCGATGAAGGGTCCTTTCGGAAAGATTGAAGAAGTTGGCGCGGGCTGCTCAGAGCGTAGAATACGCTCTGTGCAACAAATGGAAACACTTCACGCTGTCGAGGAGTCGCATACTGCCAATCCCAAGGTTCAGCGTATCCGCGAGACTCTAATTCTGACATTTCCTGATTCCACTTGTCTCTATCTTCATCATTTTCAAACATTAGCTGCTCCAACCCAGTCAGTATTTGCTTTGATAGATGGGATAAGGTCTGAATTTGCTGGGGTTTAAGTTGTTTGCGGGTATTGGAATCCTTGGATGCCGTAGTTTCGGGGTCTTCATCTGGAGAGCGTGAGTGCCGTATGGTATAGCCTATTGAGACCCGATTGTTGCCGCACTCAGTGTGTTCCGGCTTCTTTGGTCCACGGGAACCATCCCACGAGACACGTTGATTTTGCTCAGGTTTGTAAGGGGTGCGTACATCGGCATTTGAATTTTTATGTTTTTGTGATCGGTGCTTTAAAGGTGGAGGAGATTGTTGGGCTAGCGAGGTTTGGTTTGAAGGAGTATGGCGCGACGATGCTTTTCGGGCAGCTTTGCGTTCAGAACGTATCTTGTCGTCCGTGTAGGCTTTCGACGGGTGTTTCCAATGTTCCATTTCACCCAGGGACAGGCGCTTTACGGGCTGTCCGGGGATTTTTACTTCGACCGCCGTCGGCTGGAGGTTGGGATTGGCGGGTGTAAAACTTTGCGGTCGGGACTTAACACTCGGTTGCGCAACGATCTGCTTCTGTCGTTTTGGGCTATTTGGAGGTTCGTGGACTTTAGCTGGAGTTTCAATTTCTGTAGACTTGGGTGGCAAGGTACCGTCACCGGTGGGCCTAACTGGAGTGGCATCAAGGGCGTCGGGAGATCTTCGTAATGGTAGCCATTCAACCATGCGCATTGAGAGGGTGTCAAAAAGATTTTGAGTAAAAGATTTTGGATCTTTTAATCTCGGCGAATCTTTACCTTCTTCGCCATGAGGAGGACTCGGTTTCTCGTTCCCTTCTGTGGATTTCGAGTTCATCCCCCCACCATCCCCGCGCTGCGACTGTTGCGGCATATCTCCGGCTGGCTTCCCTTGCGCGCTGCTGTTCTCTTCCACATCGTTGTAATTTTGAACGTCCGAGGCGAACTTGACATTTTGCTCAGATGCTTCATATGACCGTGACCGTTCCCTATGTTGTCGGGTCCCTTCTCCTGTGAGGAAATCGGTGTTAGTGGCTGGCGTATTACGGCACAAGCCTCTCTCCGGGTTATCCTGGCTAGCCAAGTAGCATGCAACTGTTCGAGCGCTGAGGTCGGTAAACCTGCGAAGAGGCGCATCCGCGACTCTCCTGCGATAACTAAAACACGTAGGGGTGGCGCAGAAAGGGTCCTGGCAGCCGTAGAGCAGCTGGTTCTTATATCTGTACAAAAGGAACCAATTAACAACAAAAGGAGCAGGTACGGACATTCACCAAAAGCAAAAACAAACCTTTTAACAAGGATATTGAAATCTCTCTGGCGCTTGTCTCTGTGCCATGGCAACACCCGCGCAGGATCTGTCACAGCGATAGTGTTTTTCGTCAGCACCTCCGGGGCGTTGGCGGGGAGCTTGGAGGGATGGCTGAGTCCCCTTTCACCAACGATGGGTCGCCCTGAGTCTGGCAGGCTCCCAGAGCCTCCCCGCAGTCTGGTCATGGTGTAGCAGGGTGTATCATATCTGAGTACGATAACGATACGAACGATATCCGGGGGGGGCGGGGGGGGGGTTTATAGAAAGCGGGTAGTCGTTGCTTGTGGGTCTCAAGAAGGAACAAATAGTATTGTCTGGGGGGGGAACTTTTTGATGCTTCGAGGGAACAGAACGGTCAGGCTCTGTGTCACATGTCATGCAGGTTACAAAACCGCCAAGGCAACTGGTGCCACAGTCAACGGTAATCTGTGTATTTGAACTGTATTGTACTGTCATATCATAGTTGACATTTGCATTACCACATCCTACAAACAGCTGGAAAAAGTTTGCATACTGGCAGACTTCCTTGCAAAAAGTATGGACCCCAGATGATGTCCCAAATTATTACATCAGCTGACCCCTTCTTGTCTAGACGGTATGGAACGAGTCGTTTGCGTTTCCCATGCGAAAGTTCCGATCGTGAAGATATGGGATCCCGAATTGCGGTTGGCTTGCGATATGAATGTCAATAACACACTTGCCCTCGAGAATACCCGAATGATTAGAACATACGTTGAGATCGATGACCGGGTACGGCAATTAGCAATGATTGTTAAGTACTGGACTAAACGACGAATACTGAATGATGCCGGTAAGTCTCGCTTGGTTGTTACTACCTCTTTTCTCATATCGTATTGCTTACTTGCTATCCATTTAGCCCTTGGTGGAACGCTTAGTTCATATACGTGGATTTGCCTGATAATAAACTTCCTCCAAACGAGAAATCCTCCAATCTTGCCTTGCCTCCAAAAGAGACCTCCTAAACAACCACAAAAAGCGGATGATACTGGTTCATCGTTTGATGATGACATGGAACAGCTGGCTGGGTTTGGGCAGGCAAACAAATCATCCCTAGGCGAACTTCTGTTCCAATTTTTTCGATACTATGGCCATGAGATTGACTATGAAACTAAAGTCATGTCTGTGCGGGAAGGTACTTTGATATCGAAGGAAGGGAAAGGCTGGCATTTGCTACAGAATAACCGACTTTGCGTTGAGGAGCCGTTCAATACGTCGCGGAATCTTGGCAACACTGCCGATGATACATCTTTTCGGGGATTGCATCTGGAACTACGGCGAGCGTTTATCGCGGTATCTGAAGGAAAATTAGACGAGTGCTGTGAGAAATATGAGTATCCTCCTGAAGAAGAACGCTATTGGGAAAGACCGCCACCTCAACCACGACCCATACTTGCACCTACTCCTGTTATTTCTTCAAGAGGGGGGAGAGGCGGAGGCAGAGGAGGTCGCCACAACAACAGTCACTATAATCGCGGACAAAATAACACCGGCCGCCGATCTTCCAGCAGTACTAACCGCTCAAACAATGGTCGACATACAAATCCTTCATTCGCAGCAGATATTGCACTGCAAGCCCAACAAGCGCAACAGGCGCAGTACCTACTGCATGACCATCTTTATCAGCAAATACAGATTCTTCAAGCCCAGGAGCAAGAATTGCGGATGCAGCTTCAAAACCAAGCGCTGATTAGTGGCAGGCCACCTCCCACGTTGATTCGACAGCCGTATTTGCAATTTCCGTTTCAACAGAAGGACACATCCCGCGCAGGTGAAAATTCACGAACCCGAGCTGGAACCGTAAATCATCCACCATTAACGGCTCCCGTTCGACAGCATGCATTCTACAACCCTTCCTTTATTCCAATATCTATTCCTACTCTCCAAGGATCAAACACAAACCCTCCATCACCCCCAATGCCTTCCTCTACCGCTGACACTCGACGTAACCGACGACCCTCTGTTGCGAATGGATCCCCTCGTGCAATGCGAGCTCAATCACAACCAGCGCGACCCTTGCAATCCCCAGCGGTTCAAATTTTGGGACCATTTACCAGCCTGTGACCTTGGAGGAAGCTCCGCATACACCAACCTCACGACAGCCACCAGCTTCCCCAACGCGGCCAGGTGCTGAGGCCGAAGTGCCAGCAGCAAACGCCATGCCTATATTTGCGAGATCGTATGACGAGAGCCACGCTTCAGAGTACGTTGGTTACTATTTAGGAGATTCCCCTCAATCTCAGACCGCCCTTCATTTGTCTATGAGATCACCCCAAACTGTCGCCACTGGATTGGCAATCCAAAACAGCGGGCTGTTCTCAAATTTCCGGAACCAGGCCGAATATACCCAATCGGTGATGTCTTCTCCTGAAAAGACTAGTCCTTCCGCGGAACATGGCCATATACCAGACTATACTAGGTATTCTAAAAATCCCCAAGCCTACAGTCGTCCCGAGCCCCATAAGGATCGAGGCCCACTTATCGTTGATGGCTCTATTCCTCTCAACGACCGCCACTACTCTTCACCCACCGAGAATACGAGCCTCAGCCCTTCAGTGTCCGAAGGTAGACCATTTGATACCCCTGGTGGTTCCTCAGATACCCTCTCCCAGGGATTGCCAGACCATGTCCTTTTTGAAGAGGAATCCGAGAAGGGCTCCGGACGGGGTAGAAATGATACACAATCGCAACCCAACACGAACGGCTGGAATTCTGCTAGCACTAATGATATTGCACGTAATGGCCACGTCACCCTTTCTGAGACACTCCAAAGATTTCAAATATCCAATACTGGCCACTCAGTAGATTCACATGGGAAAATGAAAGTGAACCAGCTTAAGGGAGCAAAACAATACGCATACAGTACGGAAAACGGACTGCTTGAGAGAGATCACCATCGCCCCCATGATATCTATAGCCAGTCATCTAATCCCTTATCTCCACTCTCCCCGGTGAAAGAAGCGCGAACTACCTCACCAGCCGCTAAACGACGGGTAAATGGTATAGATTCTGAAAAATCCAGTGAATCGGGCCATAAGAATAGGCAGCGGGGGCGCCATGATTCCGCCAACACTCACCAACAATTGGACAATAATAAGGAGAAACAAACAGAAACCCACCATCGCAGACCCAATGGTGTACCTTCCACCAATGGGACTAGTGGAAATGAGCATCCTCACCACGCTGGTTCGGGACCTGCTGGTTGGCAAACATCGACCAAGAAGAGGAACAAACGAGGCAACAAACCCCCCGCCGAGCCGGCCCACAACAACCTTGCCAATGGTGTCGAGCCGCTCCCAGCTGACGAGTCATTGAGGAAAGGCGGTTGAGGGGAAGATTTTATTTCTCGATTTCGGGCATTGTGTACTCACCGACCGATATTATGATACGTATGGATGTGTTTTAATTAGTATTATTATTGTCGGGTGGTTGGGGTGGATGTGCGTTCAATGTCTTCGAATTCGAACTGCAAAATGTTTGTTTCCCCCTTCTTTCCCAGGGTGCTGCTGGTGTGCAGTGAACGAACAGCCTTTAAACAGCTGTTGAATATCTTCGTTTTTAAATGAAGGTCCCATCTGATCCCGTTACCCGCTTGTAAAGCCTTCCTTACCTCTCTATGATGAAACTTCTTTTGCTTCATCATCCTTCCTCGATCACGCGACCTCCCTATGAAAGGGCCCTTGGGAAACAGCAGATGCCATCAATCAGCCTCATATAGGATTAATGACAGCTTGCCGTTCAATCTCACGTCGGATTCATGTGTGGCTTGCTTTCTCTGTTCGGCTATATATTGTACCAGCCGGCCACTCCATCGTGTTACCAGATTCGTTGCGCGAAGTGCTTCGAGGAAAAGAAGGGGGGAAATG
>LGUA01000245.1:0-23726 GCA_001660665.1 Emergomyces africanus
CGAAAACTAAAGACGGAGGGGGGAAAGATACATGTGCAGCACTTCAGAACACATACTCCGTACAACAAACCCTTTATATTACCGTATTACCAAGTGCTTCTGCTATCTCTATTGGGCTTTTCCATACTCTGCATTTTATTAATTAATTACCAGGGAGGGGTACTCCGTGTAAAAATCAAAGTACGCAGACACTTTGAGCGGGAACCCTGGGCTGAGGCGAATATGTTACAGCACCCCAAGTATTCCTAACCTTCCCGTGGATTGTTATTTATCACAGCTTTGGCCTTGGCGATGCCACAACCCCCTACAGATGGCTTGCTCCGTGGCCAAACATGTACTTTATCAAACTATATCCCCGTATGCAATGTACAGAGATGGTGCTCTACTTCTTACTTTTTCCATCAGGTTGAGGACGATATATATCCATGGATGCTTATGCGGTGCAGCATTGATTTTGATTTAAACATTCCCGGCAATCAGGGCACTAGAAATGGAGTGCCTGGCATATCCCACAATGTTCCATCCATCGCATGGGTGCCAACCCATTCCTGGCATAATTGGATATCAATCTGGTCATCATCCACCAGATGGGGAGGGATAGGTACGGTGACAGCCACACAAAAGTAGTCAAACTCAGCCATCTCCTCCGCACGTACTTGGCCAGCATGATTACCGAACCAAGCACTTCGTAATCTCCTCAGAAAAGTCCCTTTCGAATCCCTCTCTTCCTGGTGGAACCTCATATTCTGAAGAAAGCCTCTCTCTGTGTTGACGATAATAACGCGTTTCAGCAGTCTTAAGCCACCAAACCCAGCAGAATCTTCAGGAACATCGTAGAATAGACTATCCGCTCGGGAAAAAACAAGATGTGTAAGGTTGGAACACCGTTTGATATCCGCGACGAACCCGGGGAAATCGAGACAAGGATTATAGAGTGCCAGCCGCTGAAGTCGTGGCCATGCCAGCCATACTTGAGGCTGTTGCCCCGGAATATCCAAGTATAGCTCATCTTGCATAGAACAGAATTCTTCCAGTGCTTCCAAACTGGAAAATGCCTCACGAAGCACTGGCCGCACATGGTTCAGGTCTTCCTCCGGTCGCAGATAACGCAGCGGCATGTTGATAATGAGACTGGTGAGCTTCCCACCGATGTCTGACAGCAACAGGTTAACATTTTTGGCAATGCTGAGATGATCTAGGTCTTCTGCAGGGAACGGGGCCAGGAAAAGTCCTTGGGGCGATGCAGCAGTGAGGTCAGTCGATGATTGTTGTCTGAGAGCGATGAGTTTTGTGAGACGCTCCTCAGCGTTTATATACATGCAGTGCTTCAGGAGAAGCCGTTTTGCAGTGCGTGATGTGAGCCTTGACACCAGGGTGAGGTTGACCAAGGTGCGAGTCACAGGGTGCGAAGGTGCGAAGACCACCGGGGGTGAGGATGGGATGAGGCATTCGATAACGCTTAGAATGACTTCACTTGGAAGCGCAGGGGCATTTTTCATCGAACTCATTGACATGACAGAAAAATCGAGCTGGGCAAAACAGAAGAATCTGGTATTGCTGTCGAGATCCTTGGGGAACGGACGGCCCAGAGCCTGGTTATATATTTCAAGTTGCTAAATAAATAAATGCCTGTGCAATCAATCGTACAGAGTACTTTCCAAGGTCACTTATTTTTAGCGTCTTTGCCCTCTGCCCGATTACAGTCGGACTTTTGAATATACTTTGTAACTAACCAACACCTGCGTCCGTACTAGTAGTAGTAGTAGCTTGCAAGTAGGAATCGCGTAGGCGGGGTGGGAAGTCAAAGATTAGGCAAAATTCCCTTTTTCTTTACCATAGAATCAGAGCTCTGATTGGCGGTTGGGCGAGGTGTTTTGGTATTCTGTTGGAGCGGATGCATGCCGCACTCTCCTCCTTAAATAGTTTAGTACTTATCTCTTTGAAGAACCCATCAGATGACCAGGTGGGGTTGAAGGGGGGTTTTGTGTTGGTGGGGGGGGGGGGGAGGAAGAAGCGGCTGTGGCTAAATCGCGAACGACTTCTCTCACCATTATTATTGGCGCCTGGGTTGCCTTTTTCTCTAAATATTTAAATACTAACTAATGGCCTGGTCAGGCCTGGCCAAGTTGCCTGCCTGCAACCACAACCAAGCAGAAGTGGCAACTTCTTAAGGGATATTTCACACTGGAAATGTCCAGCTGCGCTGCTTGCCCTCAGTTGTGGCTGTGCCAGTGTTAGTAAAAGTACTACTCCGTGCAGCACAATCAATGAATGGTGGACTTAACATTTGCCTCTTTTTTGGGAATGGATTCAACAAAATAATGGCCATTCTGTGTTAGAAATGTACGTACGAGTAAATACCCCAGCTGACTGACCACGGTATCTACTGCTTACCACCTCTTAGTTTGCTGAAAAGGTCCTAGTTGTTCTCTTCTTGACCTTCGTAAACAAAGGATTCAAATAAAGGTTCAATATGTCTACGATAAACGGCGACGACCCTCCTCCCCCGCCTTATAGTTTCGTTGGTTCATCGCGACTCTCTCCCGTCCCGTCTGTATGTCCCTCATCCCCTCCATCATATCATCATGGGCCTTCATTTCGTCCAGGAGGGGTTTCACAACCGCTCCCGATCAGCAGCGCCCGTCCAGGTGCGCCTGCAAACCCTGTTCCACCGAGACAACGGCAGCAGACCGCATATCACCGCCAGAATATACATCAAATTGGACCTGAAAACTGTGTCCCACACCAAAGCCAGGAGGAGTTCCAACTCCGGTAAGCGGTTATGGAGCTTACCCCATTTTTCCTCTCTTGCCCACTAACCTGGGCTTAATCAAACCTAGCCAGGATGACCTGGTGATTCCTGTAATGGGACTTGCTGGCTCGGGGAGAAGCCCCTTTATTTCTCTTTTGGCAGACGGCCAGGGTGTTCCCATTGCGCGCAGTGCAAAAGGATGTATGAACTCCCCTACTCCGTACCATAACCAGGTTTATCCCATAAAACCGGTCCGATCTGCCCTGTTAACTCTCCGTCTCTATTCCCATACGCAGGCACGAATGACATAGTAGGGTACCCGTACCAAGTGGACCGGAACACACGAGTGATCCTCGTCCATACACCTAGCTTCAACAAAGCAAGCAGCGGCAATGTTATCGCTCTCAGTTCCATCGCCAATTTCCTCTGCCTAATCTACAGCAACAATATCAGGATGGCTGGCCTCATATACCTGCATGATATAACAGCCAGCCGGATGGACGGCGCCGCCCTGCGTAAGCTGCACATGTTTAAAAAGCTTTGCGGCCCCAGCGGATTGTCCAACGTGATCATGGTGACGACTATGTGGGGAAAACTAGGCACATACCATGAAGGGGCAACTCATGAGAAGCAGCTACGGGATCGCTACTGGCGCAACATTCTCAATCACGGGGGCATGATGATGCGCCATAACGGGAGCAGGCAGTCAGCAGAGGAGATTGTCAAAGTCCTCTTACGCAAACAACAACCCATAGTCCTTGATATCCAGCGGGAAATGGTGGTGAACAGGCTGCAGCTGGGCTATACAGCGGCAGGTCGAGCACTGTATGCGGAAATAAGAGAGGAGAGGCAACACCACACCGCTGAACTCGCTGAACTGCGCCTGGAGCTTGATGAGGCTCTCCGGCGGAAGGATTTTGAGTACGGGCAGATGCTGAGGGAGATGAAATCGCAGCTACATCAGAAACTCAGGCTTGTAGAGGAGAGCAGAGGAGTGTTGAGGGCAGATTTACAGCGGTTGAAGGGTGAGGTGCGTCATCAACAGGAGGCTGGAAAGAAGCAGAAGCAGAAGAAATATTTTGGGCGGACAGCTTTGGGGATTGGGGTGGGTACAATCCTCGGCTTGACGACGGGCGTTTTCATTTAAGAGATACCTTTCCTCTTTGTGAGTGTTACTAGTTTTATTTTTGCCTCCTTCTACTAGGCGACGCTGACTCGTGGAATGGGCCCAGAAAGTGGTGGAATAGAATAAATACCCTAGATGGATCTGGCTGGATCAGTTTCTCTTGCAAGTTTAAGAATAATGGAATTTTGTTTTGTCGCGAAACCGCAGGCTGGTTTAGAAAAAGGGGTCTTTATATGTTTCTGAAGGCCCAAGTATACATAATAATCTATAAATCATAAAAATTATTTAATAAACTATCATCTGAGTATTCCCCATCAATACTATCTTACCAAGGGAACTGCATCCCTGTGTTTTCTCTCCCTTTATTAATACTAATTTAGTATCCAAAATGTTGGGATTAGAAGGAACTTATCAAGTAACGCGCGGATTGAATTCCGTGGATGAAGCCCCTAGGAACCATAGGATGGAGTTTCTGGGACTGAAGCTGATTCTAGCACCCAATATGTGGTTCCTGGAAACATTCAATATATTTCCGGGAACTTCATTACTTCCTTGGTTTCTAGGACCTGGTGGATGGGGGTACAGGAACACTCCTAAACTTCCACTGTTGCTCCAACACACTTCCAGCTGGGCGAAAATGGATGGCGATAAGAAATAAGACTATATTGCTTATGAGACTTTTTTATCATCTCAAATTCCGTCTTGAAACTATATATCAATAGTAAGACCAGACAGGGAAAGGATGCTCTGAGGCAAGGAGAATGCTGTGGGACAAGAGAAAGATGCCGTTAATGCGTGCCTTCATTATTTTAAGGCATATATTAAGCTGGGCTGACAGTATTAACCTTGATGTCAACCAACAAACAAGTCAAACAAATTCGCCAAAAACTCTTCTAGATTCCTGAGAATGTTAAGAGAGACGAGGTCGGCTCCCTAACAGCCTGGATTGAAGCCACTTCCCGTTGGAGAGAGTCGTGGTTTGGTAAAGGTGTGCTGTATCTGGTGGTTCTTCCTAGGTTGAAACAAGAAGAAGTATATTTGTGTAAGTATCCGTCATATTAGTTGAGTGTAAACGAGCGAGCTGATATTTCTGCAAGTAGTAGAGATTTTACAACCAGCCTATTTATTTACTGCGGACCATCAGCCAATCAACAGCACAGCTAAATATTATAGAACTTCTACCACCACTTCAGAGCTCACAAAATATCTAAACATCTCTCTTTCACGTATTGGCTTCCTGTGGCTCAGTATGCTTTTCACTGCCCGCGGTTCATTACTCCGCTCTTATAATCTCTGCCCGACATCTTTTATATTGCAAAGGCTGCCCTCTAACCCATCGTGTAGCCAGTGTGGCAGCATGTCAACTGCTACAACTCGGTTGTATGAATGTGCCATTGATGTTGAGGATCCAAACAGTTATCACACGGGACGCTACTTTCCAGTGACGTTGGGGAATGAGTTTAAGGGCGGTAGATACCGTGTTCTGCATAAACTTGGGTGGGGTGGATTCGCAACTGTTTGGCTGGCGAGAGATAACCTGTATAGCTGACTTCTTGTCTTCGTAACTGGAATGACAGAGCTGGAGCTAAATGTCAAATAGGACTCACTCTAATGTGGCCCTGAAGATTATCAATGTGAATGATAGCTCCCAGGAGTTCAAAGTTCTACACCACCTCCAACATTCCAGCGTTGCCCAGGCAAATGTTGGCCACTCAGGTCGTGCTTCGGTGCTCCAGCTCCTTGACCACTTTGAGCTCGCAACTCCATACATGGGTTTGGTATTCCCGGTCATGGGCATGGACCTTCGTTCTCGGATAGACGCCCAGCATGGACAACGCTTGCCAAAGCAGGTTGCGCTAAACGTCTGTTACCGAGTAGCCCTCGGTTTGGACTACCTCTGGAAATGCGGCATTGCCCATGGAGGTAAGCAAGCAAGCCGCTATCCTACAACTTGAAGAGTGCCGTTACTCAGAAATATGAAGATTTATATTCTAAAAATGTCCTCTACTCTGCCCCTGCTGTATCTCAATTATCGGAAGACGAGATTATGCCTTACTTGGGGAAACCGGTGACTGGCAGGGTTCGAATGACAGACGGCCAAAGCTCTTCGCCTTCGATGCCTCCTTACTTGGTCCGACCAGTTTCAATCCGCGGTGACGATATGGATGTTAGGATTGCGGACTTGGGGAACGGTAAATATTCTAACTTGCCAAAGTCTTTTTCACAGTACTACTAACACGCACATAGCATTCTTTCACGAAAACCCCCCAAGTCACTTGTCCACTCCTTGGCATGTGCACGCACCCGAGTCTGTCTATGCGCAACCTCTGGATAAGAATATCCATATGTGGAGCGTTGGCTGTTTAGTCAGTATCCATCCGCCCCAACAGGTGTGAGAAAACTGCTGACAGAACAACTTACAAGATATTCGAAATTATCACAGGAAGGACATTCATGGATTCTTTCTTAGCAGATCGGATGGACATGATCGTTGGCTTGAAGCGAGTCCTTGGACAACCGCCGTCAAAGTGGCATGACGGCTTGGAAAGCAATTTTCGAAATATGCTTAATAGTATCCCCGCCAGAGATATGGGATTCTACCAATATCATGAGCTCAACTACAACCAGGATGATGCTAAGCTCTTAGTTCTTGACGGCTATGAAGACGAAGAAGAATTTCCTATCGAAGAATATGAGAAGCTGCCGCCAGAGTTTACTGAGACGGATCTGATGTCTTTGACAGAGATTTTATCTGGACTGCTCAGTTACGAAGCCCAAGAAAGAGGTACACCGGTCTCTCTACTCAGAGCTCTTTCTCGCCTGGATAAGTAAGTGACCTGATTGATTGGCGTAGGCTCTTAGTAAATGGGAGCAAGTCGAGAGGTTCGTCATGTGGATGTTGGGGATGGAGGCTTTACGAAATGTGGTTTATAGGGTACTGCTTTTAAATAGCATGGGCACAGGGCAAAGGAAACAAGGGCTCCTGATTTCAAGTAACTAGGCTACGCAGATGAAGACAGGAAGCCAGCAAACTCGTAAGCTGTCTATTACACTGAGGGTAGCTGTATCAGGTTGCGCAGTCCTTCGAAAACTATAACCCAAGCGCGCCTCTTAGGTATCTACCATTTTGAGCGAGCAACCCATCTCACCCGCCATTGCATTTCGCTGTAAATCTGTTTCGCCGGAAATCCGTTTTCCCGGCCACTAAACTCGCACTTTGCACCTCACTAACTGGGTGAGTGACTGCCTTCAAATTGGTCAACAAATGTTATCGTGCCTAAATGCAAAGACTAGAAGCTGACGAAACAAGGCTATTTAGTATTTATATGCCCTGTAGGGGGTGTTTGGTTAACTCCGGAAAATCAATGGTTGGTTCCCCGCGGTTCAGTGCAAAACCCCATTTGCACGGCGCGTCGCCAAATGCCTTTGTCATTATCTCGTGGGTCTCGATTTGGGTCTCGATTTGAGACTGGTGTCTCCAGCTTCTCTGGAATGCGGTTGTGCTTGAGATCGCTGATAGAACTAAAATCATCATCACCATCATCGTCAATAGGGAAACACTAAAATTGAGTTAGCTCGCGTTGCTACTACTGCTATGAACTCGAGGCACTAGAACATACAAGGTAGCGGGAATGAAATGGAGGCTGAGGTATGGAATAGATGCACCGTGGCCTATAGATGTCTAACGGGAAACGAAGATAAATATCACCAATGACGTTTGCGCAGAATGGGTACTGTAGTTCTTTTTTCGCACATGGTCAAGGTGAATGACATGGTAGTATGAGTACGTCCTATTCAGTCTCTCCTTTAGAGATGCTTTTGATCTCCTTTACCGTGGATCCAATTATGGCGCAGGCCAACGCCATGTATTTACCAGCTCTGTCACATCCTGGAAGGAAACCAAAACCAGTGCCACGCCTATCGAATACGAGGCACAGAAAAGGATGCCATGCTTTTGAGCAATAGGCAAGGGTATCTTTGGGCTTCCCCAAGACATATCATTTATCTCTCACCGATGGTTTATTGGTTGTTGTAGTAACTACTAGTAACCAAATCATCACTCCACTCCCTCAGGAGCGCATCTCCACTTGCTCGCCCGCCGCTACTTTCACTTCCAGTATTCTCCTCCAGCAATCGGTGGCCATTGCCAAGAATTGCATAAGGACATACCAGGTGGACCTCGCTCCTTTGCTTCCTAAACAGGCCTGCTGGGACATAATAGGCTTCGTTCGTGTTATAGATATGGGCCGTTTGTCGCCCTGAGGTCAACTTGGCCCCAAGCACCCAAGCAACAACCTTAAATGGGCTGCTTACCCAATCACCTTCCCCCCTCCCCCCCCCCCAGAGTTGAGTTGAGCCTCTCCTCCCAAACGTTTCGTCCGCTTGATGTCGTCGTCGTCGTTGCTCGTCGTTCGTCGTTCGTCGTTCGTCGTTTCACTGTCTTCTGCTTCATCCCGCCGCCTATCCCAAAGCCTCCCATCGAGTCCGCTTACAAACTACTAGTATCAAAAAGGATTTTTGTTTGTGTTGTACCTTATCCATGTTCGCGCTGCCAGTGAATTCTTGGCCGGCTACCCTGCCCTCGTTGGATCCAGAGTGCCGCAACTTACTCGCTGCTATGAACCTTTGAACCTTTGAAGTCCAACACCTTGTCTCTCATAAGAGACCCCCTTTCTGAACAACCCTGGTAACTAAAAAGTCGTTTCGACAATCCCGGAATTTATTTTTTACAACTCCTCCCTACCCCACATTTCCAGATCCAGGTCGCCTTCGATCGCTGGAACCCTACTTGTCCTCTCGTCCGCCTTCGCCTCGCTGGTTACCTCTTAATATTCAAGGAAAACTCCCGGCCTTGTCTCGCCCCTCCCTCCATTTCTACATTTACAACCATCTCTAGACAGATTCGCCTGTTTTCAAGGTCTTAACGACACCTTGCCCACCTTCAGTCTCTCGTTTCTTCTATATTTCGTTCTTTCTTTCGTTCTTTCTTTCTTTCTTTTTTGATTTCTGATCCTTTTACTTTTCACTTTTAATTTTTTTCTTTTCTTTTGGCGAAAAATAAATCTAATAAAAAGGACGGAAGAACTTCCTTTTTCTTTTGCTGTTAACAAAAGTGGTTTTTCTTCTTCTTTCTCTTATATATATCTCCATATATATATAGAAAGAGGGAGCTAGTAGGAGATGACGCAACTTTTTACCTCCTCGTCTGGTTCAGCCGGCGGCGTGGGACATGAGAAACGCAGCAATTTTCCAAGCCTGTCATTAGCCAGTAGGAAACACTCCTCGAACGATTCATCCCATTTCCCTACGAAACTGAAGAATTTTTTCCGCATCAATAGCTCCTCCTCCACCAATAGCAGCAACAGCAACAGCAACAGCGGCAATAACAACAGCTCCAATGGCGGTGCCGGCCAGAATGATAGCTCTTCCGGTCCTGGCAAATCAGAGTCCAAGACGAATTTCCGGCAGTCACGTTTTCTCCCGACTATCACCCGAAATCGATCGACGACGGTTGCAAGTGAAGGGAATCCATTGGAAGAAGGCATGTCGCCAACCGCCCATGCGAATCCGTACTTTGCTCATCAGGGATACCCGTCTTTGAGACATCGGAACGACGGCAGTGTGTCCTCGGTTGCTGTCGATACCCCAGAGTTGCAGGTGGATGGTGTCGCTGCAGGAGACCAGGCTACGACGGCGGGCAAAGAGGAGTTGGCGAGAAAGCTGAGAAGGGTCGCTTCTGCACCGAACGCGCAGGGATTGTTTTCTGATCATAAATCGAATGAACGGCCCAGGACGGCGGAGTTGGGGAAAGAACCGCTTGTGGAACAAGGTGGTGACCGTACCAGTTTGAGACTGGTTAATGCGGCGTCCGATAGTAATTCGCTTGCGGTACCCAGTGCCGATGAGATATCA
This sequence comes from Emergomyces africanus, assembly GCA_001660665.1. Lineage (NCBI taxonomy): Eukaryota > Fungi > Ascomycota > Eurotiomycetes > Onygenales > Ajellomycetaceae > Emergomyces > Emergomyces africanus. Next base: position 9,792 of record LGUA01000245.1, read on the forward strand.
AATCTTCCTCCGCCAAATTTGAATCGCACTGCTATTGCGTTTAGGAGGACGTATAGTTCAAATTCTATCAAAGTGCGGAATGTTGAAGTTGGACCAGGGAGTTTTGATAAGATTAAATTGATTGGGAAAGGAGATGTGGGGAAGGTGTATTTGGTAAGGGAGAAAAAGTCAAGTCGGCTGTATGCGATGAAGGGTGAGTATTGGAACAATTTCAATTTAAATGTTTTTTTTAAGCTATCTTTATACGTTTTGTGATGACTTCTTTTGTGCTGACTGGCGGGTTTTTACTACATTATAGTTCTCAGCAAGAAGGAGATGATCAAGCGAAATAAGATCAAGAGGGCTCTGGCCGAGCAGGAGATTCTCGCCACAAGCAATCATCCTTTTATCGTCACGCTATATCACTCGTTCCAGTCCGAAGACCATCTATATCTTTGTATGGAGTATTGCAGTGGTGGAGAATTCTTCAGAGGTATGTTATTAGAATGCACATTATGTAGGGAAAAAGTAAAGGAATATGTTGCTAAATGTTGATACAGCTCTACAAACACGCCCTGGCAAATGTATCCCTGAAGACGACGCCCGCTTCTATGCTGCAGAAGTTACGGCTGCCTTGGAATACCTTCATCTCATGGGATTCATCTACCGTGATTTAAAACCTGAGAGTAAGCCCTCCATGGCATTCTCTGCTTAAGACATTCGTTCATTGCTAAATTGATGATATATTAGATATCCTACTACACCAGTCGGGGCATATAATGCTTTCAGATTTCGACCTCTCGAAACAATCCGGACCCGGTGGAGCTCCAACTATGATCATAGGTCGTAACGGTGCTTCTCCCACGTCTTTACCGACAATTGACACCAAGTCATGTATTGCCGATTTCCGAACGAATTCCTTTGTAGGAACGGAGGAGTATATAGCACCAGAGGTTATCAAGGGTGATGGACATACAAGTGCCGTCGATTGGTGGACCCTGGGCATCTTGATATACGAGATGCTCTTTGGAACGACACCCTTCAAGGGTAAGAGCCGGAATAGCACCTTTGCCAACATCTTAAGAGATGAAGTACCATTCCCCGAAAGTTCTGGTTCGCCGCAGATATCGAAGTAAGTGGTCTGTTAAAAAATTCCCCTGCATATTTCATATCAATTTACTAACCTTCCTTTCCATGTCAAAAGTATGTGTAAATCCCTCATCCGCAAACTCCTCATCAAAGACGAAACACGACGATTAGGAGCCCGCGCAGGCGCTTCTGATGTCAAGACCCATCCCTTTTTCCGCACCACACAGTGGGCACTTATCCGCCATATGAAACCGCCTATGATCCCGCACCAAGGCCGTGCCACCGATACGATCAACTTCCGGAACGTCAAGGAAAGCGGCAGTGTCGATATCGGAGGCTCAGCGAAGGTTAAGGGTGTACCAATGGACTCCGGGCTGGCAACGCCGGCTGGAGAGGCAATTGTTGATCCCTTCGAGGACTTCAATAGTGTCACGCTTCACCATGACGGGGAGGACCATGGACATCATATGATTGATGACCGTGTTCCATCGTCTAATAGGCGGAGAAGTTGAGAAAAAAGGGTATTTTTCTCCTTTGTGTTTCCCCCGTTTTTACTTCTTCATAATGAGGAGAGTTCCGTGCTTGCTCCATTTCCCGATATTGGCATTTTACGCACGCCCCCTCTTTTGACTTAGGCCAGAATTCGTATACCATACCATATACATATGTGTGTACTGTACATTTGGTTCGAAAAAAAAAAAAAAAAATCATCCTACACAACTAACCGTCAATGGGTCCGTTTTCCATCGAAACACGAAAGAGCGAGACGAATACATCGACACCAAGAATTGAAGATATCAAAACTTGATTACATGACTTGACTGTTTTACGAAAACAACTAAAACAAAACCCTCACACCCGCATCGTTAATGAATTGTTTCTTTTAAACGAAAGCTAAAGAAATTCGTAGTGGGGGTGTTTGGAGTGTTATACGCAGCATGCTTGTTTGGTCTAAATGGGTTTTATTTTATTTGTTTTACTCTATTTTATTGATCCCTTTTCCTATTCTTTGCCTCTTTTTTTTTGATATTTTAATATGCACGGTGTTTATATCTCGCTCATCTGCTTCTTATTGCTCGTTTCCTTGCTTTTGTTTTCGTTACTGTTATATTGGTTTCTTTTTTGACTCGTGTATGCCTGTCTTTTTTTCCCCATTTCCCCAGATTTTCTCTCCAGTTCTACGAATCGACTTTCGAGTGGAGGGGAAGACATCCCATATATTCCAAGTTTACCATTTTCTCCCTAACTGCTTTTTCCCTCCTCCTTGACCCTTTTCATCATTTCCACTTTGAATTGAGCAAAAAACACGAGGGGAACGGGAAATTATGAATGCCCTTCAGCGAGAAGGATTTTTGTTTTTTTAGCTGGCTACTCTACCTCCAAGTCGAATATTTTTTTTCCCATCTCATTTTCTCTCACGTCTTATCGGTGCCTTCCTTCCCATATGGATTAACTTTTTCGATCCCCCAAAATTCTACGGGACTTCTTAGCGCATGGAAACGCAGATGAAGCTCTTTGTTGGTCATTGGAACGGTTATATATACATCCCTTCCGTCAAGCGCCCTACAGCCTGACGGGAGTCATACCTCCCTCTTCTGTCGATTCGCTAAAGCCGCCGTTATTTTCGGTGGAGCGGTCTGGTGTTTCCGAAAAATTAATACCTCCTGATCCCGGGCGCCATCAGCCAAATGAGAATACGAAAATAGGAGGGAGAGGAAATCATCCATTGCCGTTCTTTCGGCTATGAAAACTTTTTCTTCTTCTTCTTCTTTTTCTTTTTTTTCGTATGAAAGCTGGTTTTATATCTCCACTGTCGCTTTTTCTTTGTCCCTCTTTCTATTCCTCCTCTTGGTAACTGTCATATCCTCCTCTCTTTACGCTTTCGTGCCGGTCCGCCTATGATATGCTTAGCAGGACGCACGGATTGATGTCCGCATTGTGTATGTCCCGCTTCCGTGCAGAGATAAGTTTGTTATCAGTGTCATCAATTTTTATTTTTTTTTATTTTGTTATTTTTTATTTTTATTTTTGAGAGAAAAGGGGGGGGGGGGGTGGATCTTGCTTGTATGTATGTATGTACAGTACATAGTCTACGGTTTAGTTACAGCGATATATCAGCTATTTAGATAGTATAAATTTCATTTATCTCTTTTTTTTAATCGTGCAAAATTGTAAGCTATAAATGACTGTACGGTACCTTGGTGCCTATGTACCTGTCGAAGTTTAGCGAAGCGTGTGATAGCAAATGCTTTTAAATATTTGATGTTGATGTCATCCTAGGAGACTATGGAACTTGTTGAGCCCGCAGGGTTTGAAAACAGTTCCCTGCAACGAAACACAACAATATATTTCCGCTGTAAAGCACAGAGGCCTGTATCAGACAGTACACAGAAAACCACGGTGATATATCAATTGATAATCAATTTCTCTACCGGCCACAGCCAGGAAACAAACAAATATCTCGTCGTTCTGCCACCCAAATAAATAGTACTCACTTATCGGAACGAAGATCCTACGCGCAATTTCAACACCCAACCAAATCCAACACCCTTGTTTGGCCAACACGCGCGTGGGGAAGGTCTAGACGGCGCGAAAAGGCTTTCAAAAGGTTCAAACCTCGGTTTCTTCCTTTAATCCCAAAGTTGGGAAGAGAAAAGACCACAGAAGCAGAAAATGCCCCGTCCGGCATCCTCCCTGTCATCACACCCAATATCGTCCTCCGCCATCCACCACGATATCGACAATGATATCAACCCAACAGCAGAGGATAATAACAATGACGTATCTGCAACGACAACAGCGGGGCCGGCCACAACCGCCGCAATTGTGAATCCTCTCCTCCGCGAAAATCCCCACCTCTCCCCACTAGAACAAGAAGTGCTAGATGAGTATGCGCGGTTATTAGGGAATATGAATAAGGTTAGTATACGTATATACATATGATGTACGCGTATATCTATATAGTTTTCCCCTCAGGTTAGCTGAATTGGACGTGAAAGCTAATGTCATATATACATTATATTACAGCTCTCTGACTCCCTCGCCCATCTCTCTACCCGCCCCGCGGCGGAGACGTTAGATGCCCTCCGTCTGCTGGAGCGCAAGACGGCAACGGTGTGCACGCTTCTGAAGGCGAGTGTGTACAGCATTGTGCTGCAGCAGCAAATTTATAATGGGGAGGATGGTGGGGATAGGGGAGAAGACGACGGGCGTGAGCATGGTCAGGAGCATAATCATGGAGAGGAGGAAGGATATGGTAGATATGGAGAGGGGGATTAAAGGCAATGGGAATCAAAAAGTTTGTTCTCTATGTACATTGCGTGGTTGATTAAGGGTTAATGGGATAGAATTTTATACCCCCAAAATCGCTAGTTGTGTAGCTGGCTGGATGGAAGGCGTTTTACTTTGTTTTCTTTTTTTTTATATATTTTGGTTTTTGGTTTTTATCTTTCAAGGCTTTATTATGCATGGACTCAGGAATTGGCATTTTAGCAATGGGATGAATCGAGGTGGCTGGCTTGTTTATTATATGATTACGGCTATTATTTATACAAGGCTTTGCGACAAGCTTGGTATTCTTTATTTTTATACTTTGGGCTGTCGATGGACAATATTAAAGTGGTGAACGTGATGAACCAGACAAACCACCGTGATCTAATTCTAAAATAAAAATAATACATATGTACTAATACAGTATATGCCATAGCCGTCACCGTAAAATAACAGGGGTGGGTAGTATAATACATGCAGGGGCCATGCAAGCAAGCAGTTAGGTAGGCAAGGCAATCCAAAGCATGTTCGGTAGCACTATCTATCATGACAACTTTTCGCTATTCAATATGCGACAGCAAAAGTTGGCACAGATTAGAAAAGATCTGTTCGCGCAAATATGCCAGGGAAAAAAAAAGGAGGAGGCAAAAAGGAGTAGGCCAGGTAGACAAAAATATAGATGGATGAATAGCACTTTCACTGAGCTCCGGCATAATATACCCTTCTCACATCAACCAGCTTTCTGCCTCGGGCGCGGGCTATATCTTCTGGATCTTTCTGGCTCATTAGGGCCGCGTACGCGGCTTTAACTGTGTTCATCTTGTTGCGGGATCGAGTGACTCTAGCAGCCAAATCGCGAATACCGGCCGCACGGCACATTTCCCAGATGTTTTGTTGGCAACGGAGGCCGAAACCTTGACAAGAGGCGCTTTGTGTTAGCGTGGCCGGAAATTCAATAATGTTATTGGGGGAAATAATATCCATACCTGGTGGCCGATGCATCAATTGCAATTCTGTAGCGCCTACTTTACCTCGTACATCCCCATAGATGGTTCGGTCCTCGTATCTCAGGATGGGCCGCATGTTTCGGATAGCTCGAGCATGTGCTTGCATCAATGCCTCTCCAAATTCCCGGGATTTCCCTTCCCCAATGCCCAGCAGGCCCTTGCCGTTTCCTGCAACAGAGAGGATGGAGGTCTGGCGAATTTTGCCGAGGCGGGTTTGGTTGGCAACCGTTCTCTTGACTAGAAGCTTCACCTGTAAGCCCTTGAGTACGCGTACAGGCCAACCCGTCACGCGAGAAACTTTCTCGTAATCCAGTTGAATTTCAGGATCTTCAGCCTCCAAAATATTTGGATCCTGCGCTTGCCGCTTTAGATCTTCTTTTCTGAGCTGTAGATTCGGGCCTCCGCCTATGTTATCGATCGTTTCGTAGGGCTGGGTAATATCCGGAACCAAAGAAGACGATTCGTCGACGGGATCCTTCACCAGGCTCATCTCATCCATGAACTCAAAGATTTTTTCGGGCTTGTTTTCAGCATCCTCCTCCGTCATTTGCTCAAGATAGTCGGCGACTTCTGTCATCAGTTCCTGCTCGGTTTTCATACGAGGGATCGGGACGCTCTTGGTCATTGGACGGCGGATATGGTGGTCGACAACAGGCTCAACCGTAGAAAAGTCATCTAAGTACTTAAATGCCCACGGGTCATCTCTCTGGGAAAATTGTCGGGCCATATCTTTTGGGCTGATGCTCTTTTCACCAGCTTCGATTGCAGCGAGCTGTTCTGGAGTGTACTCCTCCGCCAGACGCTGTTTCGCTTCTTCCGTGTACGGTTGGAACAATTTTGGATTCAGTCTCCTTGGGGGCTTAACAGAATACGGGTTTTGCTCATTCTTTTTCTCATTCTTTTTCTCATTCTTTGCAGAATGGGAAAGGGATTGGTGGAATTGTCGTTGGGGGACAGATGTGAGAGGAGCGCGTGAGAGGGAACAGAAGAGACAACGGGCAGGGCGTGCGAGGCTCATGGTGGCGGGAGTAGCTGGTGAGGCCAATACTGGCCTCACTGGCGAAGGTCAATGGGGGACAGAGGACGTCGTGGTGGATATTGACGAGCCAGTTTGTCTCGCCTTTTCTGTTGGTTTTGTTGGTTGGAGTTGGGGGTTTTTTTTCGTTTTTGCGCTTTTTTGGTGTTGGCGGAGAAATTTGCGGGAGAGATTTTCCAGCAACGTTGATTGGTCGGCGGAAAGCTTGCTCAGCCAGGGGGGGAAAAAGAATAAAAAGAAAACGAAAACGAAAGTAAAAAAGGTAGATATTTTTTCGTTATTCGTGCACCCGCTTTGCTGCGCATTCCACGACACTTTGCTTTACATAGCTCATTCATGTTTAATTCGGCTCTTAGGCCGTTACTGCTCTCTGCGCGACGCAGCTTTGAAGTCTCTGGTCTGCACTCTGTGAGGGCATACGGCTCTATCTCAGCCAGATCCTTTCGCCGCCACCACGAATACCAGTCATTACAGGGGGTTAATAGAATGCACCACAACCCAAACAGAAAGCCAAATCAGCGAGGAGGCCCGCAACACAAGAAGAAGAAGGTCGCCAAGGATGTCAAGGAAGGCGATACAGAACAAGTGCTGCGGTTTGATGTGGAGGCGCTTTTGAAGAAACATGCCGAGAACTCAGGGACAGCAAAGCAGGGCAACAGGGAGAAGATACCCACAGTTGTGCGCGAACACAGGAGCGAGAACTTCCCAGAGACTGATGTTACCGTATGCGAGATATCGTCTACAGGAGACGGCCTGGCGCTTTCTCCTTCATTCGACCATGTCTACGTCGTACCGTTTACACTTCCAGGAGACAGGGCTCGGGTGAAGGTCGTCAGGACAATGCACGAGGAGTCTTATAGCGTCACAGATCTACTCGAAGTTATCACGCCGTCTCCTCAGCGCAACGACTCTCTTATTAAGTGCCAGTATTTCGCCAAGTGCGGAGGATGCCAATTCCAGATGCTCCCCTATGAAGACCAGCTGAAGCACAAGAAGCGGACCCTAGAGAAGGCATACGCGAATTTTTCGGGTTTGCTACCTGAGTTGATTCCCGCGATTCGTGATACGATGGGTTCACCATTGCAATACGGCTATCGAACAAAATTGACGCCCCATTTCCCCATGCCAAGTCGGATCCGGCGCGCCAGTGCGGATGGGGAGGACTCAGAGATCCCGCCCATAGGGTTTATGCTCAAGGGCAGACGAACGGTTATTGATATTGAGGACTGTCCTTTAGGGACCGATATTGTCAGACTGGGAATGAAAAGTGAGCGCAAGCGAGTGGCAGAGAACTTGCATATGTATTGCAGAGGTGCCACGCTCTTATTGAGAGAAAGCACCACAAGAGTCTACAAAAACAGGAATGGCCGTTCCAGCCCTACTACACAGTCAACACAAAACGGATCGGATCGAGCGACCTCTGAGAATTGGCAGTCCTCGCAGGACGAGCAACTAATACGAACAGAATACCCAGACTATATAGAAGAGAAGCGCTGCATCACCGACCAAACAGCAACCTCGATTGAGTACGTCGACGACTACAGGTTCCAGAACAAGGCTGGGCAATTCTTCCAAAACAACAACTCCATTCTCACACCATTTACGCAATACATTCGCGATAATGCCCTTGGCCCTCCTTCAAACACATTATCATCGCCTCCTTCCATTGCACAGCCCACCTCAAAATTAAAATACCTACTAGATGCGTATTCCGGTTCTGGCCTTTTCACAGTAACGCTCTCTCCCCTCTTCCTCTCATCCCTCGGCATAGACATCGCTCCCCAATCCATCGAAGCAGCCCGCCTAAACGCTCGCGCCAACAAACTTCCAAATACAGGCTTCGCTGCTGCTGACGCCGCCGCCATTTTCAAGGACGTTCCTTACCCACCCGAAAAGACCCTCCTCGTCATTGACCCACCGCGAAAGGGTTGCGATAACAATTTCTTACAGCAATTGCTATCTTACGGACCCGCGAGAGTGGTATATGTAAGTTGTAATGTACATACCCAGGCGCGCGATGTCGGTGTGCTGGTTCAAGGGGGGAACATCAATGGGGAGGAAGTGAGGTATGACATTGAGAGTATTAAGGGCTTTGATTTCTTCCCGCAAACGGGGCATGTGGAGGGTGTGGCGATTTTAAATAAGGTTGTTGGGCCACATAAACGTACCACGGTGGAAGCAGGGGAACATAGGGCAGTACCTGCGGCCGCTGACACTGCGGGCTTAGTTCCATGAATCCATGAACATGGAGCTGTAATCAATATCAAGGTAGATTTGTGATCTCATCATGCGCCAAGAGCTGCTACCATTAGCGATTTAAAAGAAATGATATTTGCTTGCCAATAATGAGCCCAAGCTACGTTTAAATGCTGCTAGCTAGCCCTTCGGAGGCAAAATCGCGCTACGAAGGAGTCTAAAAAATACTATACATGGATGCGCCAAAATTTAGCCCCCGAGGAGAACCTGATCACATCTGCCTTGGGAGAGGAGATCGCAAGATCATAGCAGAACATCTCTTCCCGATACACCGTTCACTGGCACGAAAAGCTACACATCCAAGCCATTTTAAACAGTCAATGAAGAGTCAATTCCAAACCGAAAAGCGATCCACTTTCCGAATGCCTTTGAATGTTGTCACCGAATGATCGGTATAAGGCGCGCGATTATATACTAGAATACAAGGGCAAAGCACAAGGCGACACTCTGGAATTCACGCGCAGTACAGATTAATTATCTATACCCCTGATCAATTTAATTTCCCTTGGCCCTTTTCAAGAATTTAGGCCTCATGACCCACTAACAAATGTTGAGCGGGCCTCCGCTTCCAGCTGAGCTGGCATATCCACAATTGACGAGAAGCAGTCATCTTGCGGCTCTTAATCTCATGAAGTAAATAATGCAATAGATCTTGTGATCACAACTGCACCATATCTTGTTGTGCAGATTTTAGATCTGTTATCCCTCTCTGGTTACGAGGCTGACATGAACCCCTTAGTCGAACCTTAGTGCCGCTCCCGGGTTCAAACTACGGAGTAGAGGGAGCGGAGGAGCAGCCATAAGATATCTCGCGAGTCTCGTATGGGCATGCTCTTATATCATCGGCTTATTTATATATTTCGAGACCCAATTCCTTTAGCCTTCGGAAGGCTAATATTGAAATCTAAATTCTTATTTCGATCCTTCCTTTATCTGATCTTGTCAGGCTTTTTCCAGCAAGCACTATGTCATCGCCTCCGCCACCGTATGAGAGCGATGGCATGCCTCCGGATTACGCGAGGGAACTTCCCGTCTTTGCCATTCCCGCTCAGGCTCAAACTAATACCCACCTCAAACTATCTTCAAAAACGGACAGGAGTCGAATGGAGGAAGAGCCCCCAACTGCAGATGAGTGTATTGTTCACCTGAAGCTTCTCGCTGCGATCGCAGATCTTCGCGACGAGGTATCAGCAATTGATGGCCTGTTCAGTCTCTCTGACAGTCTCTTCGACAAATTCGGCTCTGAAGATGAAAAGTACAAAGCTGCTGCTATGGTTAGGGAAAAGAGATGGCAAATATATGTGGCTAGAGCAGTGGATCGATTTGAAACTTGGTTTCACAGTTGCGTTGCGACTGATGGCGGGATGGGTTTGTTCAATGGCACTGTGACTGTCGACGACATTGAGAATGGTGAAGCATATAGCAGGATTACAGATTGGAATGCCGTAATCGGTTTCACTGTTGATACCTTACCGCCACTGGGTTAGTATTTACCTAGGGACCCGGTTTTATTTCATTTTATAATTATTTTTTTTGTGCAGTTTGCTAGTTTGTTAGTTGGTTCCAAGCTTTTTTTTGGTGTTTATCCGCGACCTGATGCATGTTACTTTTCAGATGTCCTGATGGTGTGGCATTCGTATATGCTTAACCCACGAATATACTTGGAGGACTGCATCCGTCTTGGGAAGATGAGCTTCTGGGTGACAGGCATGCCCTGGGAAGCTGTTGACGCAGCTCTCGATGATGAAAACTTCAACTTCTTACCTGGCGACAGCGCAAAAGAATCTTTTGAACGCATGGCCGGAATACCTTGGGATAATCTCCTGGACTCCCCTGTAAAACTAATAAAATGTCCGGGATGCCTGGCAAGTATCCAGGCTGAATGGGAGAGCCATGAATGGGAGTTAGATACTCTGGGAACCCCTTTTAAGCACAGTGACGGCTACGCAGATAAAGATTTCCGCAAGATTTGTCCTAATTGCTCTCTTGTTATCTCACACAGCACCTTTCAGGTTGATCAGTTCCGGCGTGATATGGCCCGCCTTCAATTGTATCGGACACCAATGCCTGGTACTCTCCTTTCTCCCAACGGGCTGCCCAAAAACACCAAAAACGAACGCCACGAGAATATGCAACTGCCTAACCGAATCATCTCAAAAGTCCTGCACAACAATATTTTAGATCTGACGGATTTTTACCAAAATCCTGCGGCCACCATCGGAACAATTCGTGATTACTTCGAATACTCTTTCAAAAATGAGCTCCACTTATTTGCTCCTCTAGATAGACCTTTACCTCCGCAAACTCGCCAAGAGAATATTGCCTTCCGCCGTCTACTCTCCCGATACTGGGGCAACTCCTCAATATTCGGCCTCGACCTCGTTGGTGCCGTCATCCGCCAGGGAACCTTCATCACAAAAATGGACACAATTGACTGGATCCACTCCCCCGCTGTCCAAACCACCATGAGTCACCTTCTACGCAGATACACGATTTTCATCCACATCATATCTGTACATAAAAAACTCACCGTGCCCACCCTAGACATTGACCTGGCCTGGCACACGCACCAACTCTCCCCGCAAAGCTATTTCCGCTACTCCCTCCACAAAACCAGCGACCGCTTCATCGATCATGATGACAAAGTCACAGAAGATAAACTCAACATCAGCTTCGAATGGACGTCGAAGAAATATATGGAATATACCAAGGGGGAACCATACAGTGAGTGTATCTGCTGGTACTGCGAGGCTACCCGGGAGGCGAATTATGGAACGACTATGAATATGTATCTGGCATCGAAGGCGAAGAAGCTCGCCGGGTCGCTGTATTTTGAGGGAAAAGTTAGTGAAGATCCAACCGGCGCCAACCCACACATATCAACGCATAACGCGGTGCCGATAGCGGAGCTACAGGAACCATGGATGACGAAGAGCAAGAACCGTGGACTGCAAATACGATTGATGGAGTATCACGAAAAGGCGATGAGGAGGGTAGAGAAGCGTGAGAGAGCAAAGAAGAAGCAAGGAATGGAAATAGGACAGTGGGGGTGGAAGGGGAATACGGAGAAAAAAGGGGGCGATGATGTAGCGGGAAATATCGTACAGCAACAGCTTATTTCCTCAGGACCGGCTTCTACGGAGTCCCCGTCCACTTGCAGGCCCAACGCTAAGGACCGCTATGGCTACTACCCAATCATCTGGGGGTATCCAATTTTCATCCCTTTCTATGCGCCCTACGCCGTTGACCCGTCCATCACGCCCGCCATATACCCTACTAACCCGACCTGCATGAGTACCGACGTCCACGGGGCTGGGAACTGCATATCTGGCACCTGTATTGCGGCAGTTGCGGCAGGAGTTTGCGGTGGTGATGGAAGTGCTGGGGCTGATGGTGCCGGTGGTGTCTGCGCTGATGGGGGATGTGGTGGTGGTGATGGTGACGGTGGGGGAGGTTGCAGCAGCGGAGGAGGAGGGGAATGATTGTTGGACTTCGTAGCTATTCGGCCACTGATTTTTTTTGTGTCTTTTTAAAAGGGTTCGCTGGCAATGATTCTCCTTCATTCGTTTTCCCTACCGCAATTGCTACAAAGTCTGCTGGTGGCGTAGGAAGCGGAACAGGTTCTGGTCGACCTTCTGTCGCAAACAAGCCCTCATTTCTCACCGGTGGTGCCGGCCCCGGTTCACAACTATCTGGAAAGCGGGGGACGGAAGATTTGGATTTCTTTATCGGAGACGAAGCGATCAATGCGTCGGGCGGCCCCGGATACGGTATCAACTATCCAATTCGCCATGGCCAAATCGAGAACTGGGATCATATGGAACGATTCTGGTCGAACTCCATCTTCAAGTATCTCAGAGTTGAGCCCGAGGACCACTATTTCCTTTTGACTGAACCAGTATTTACTCCCTTTTTTATTATCCCCCACTCACCCCCTCTTCAATCCGTTTGCGCGCGGTTTACAACTCTGATTCCTTTTATTAGCCATTGAACCCCCCAGAGAACCGAGAAAACACTGCAGAGATCTTTTTCGAATCGTTCAACTGCGCCGGTCTCTACATCGCCGTTCAGGCCGTCCTAGCCCTTGCAGCATCGTGGACGTCTTCCAAGGTGACAGACCGCTCCCTTACCGGCACCGTAATTGACTCTGGTGACGGTGTGACCCACGTAATTCCTGTTGCGGAGGGATATGTTATTGGGTCCTCCATCAAAAGCATACCGATTGCTGGCCGGGATATTACCCACTTTGTGCAAAATCTTCTTCGAGAACGACAAGAAGCAGATAGTTCAATGAAGACTGCAGAAAAAGTCAAGGAAGAATATTGCTATGTGTGCCCAGATATAGTGAAGGAATTTGCCCGTTATGACCGGGAACCTGATCGGTTCTTGAAACACACCGTGACATCACCCAACGGTCGAAGCGTCACCATCGATATTGGATACGAGCGTTTCCTTGCCCCCGAAATCTTCTTTAATCCAGAAATTTACTCGTCAGATTTCCTTACCCCTCTCCCCACCGTCGTGGATGGCGTCATTCAATCCTCCCCTATCGATGTTCGGCGAGGCTTGTATAAAAATATCGTTCTCTCGGGAGGTTCAACTTTATACAAGGATTTTGGCCGCCGTTTACAGCGTGATATTAAGCACCTAGTCGATGCTCGAATTCGCGCATCGGAAGCCAGAAGCGGTGGAGCTCGCAGTGGTGGTCTTGATGTTCAGGTTATCACACACAAGCGGCAACGACATGGCCCGTGGTTTGGAGGAAGCTTGCTGGGTCAGACGCCCGAATTCCGCAGCTATTGCCATACTAAGGTCAGTTTCGTTTTTCAAGATAATTTGCCATCAGTATCGTCAAGCTATTATTCCCATGAACTAACCTTTTTTTTTTATTTTACAAATTGCTTTCAGGCTGAATACGACGAGATTGGACCCAGCATTGTCAGAAGATTTGCTTTGCTTGGTGGACCCGGCAGCACATAGATACATCTTGAGCTTTGTTTACATTATATGTTTAATTTATATCGTTTGTATTTTCCTCGTCTGGCCACTTTTTTTTAGTTGTAGATGTTCTCTTCCTTGTGAACGTTTGCGTTTTATTTACTTCTTTTTGTCTCGCGTCTAGCTTAGAGTCGAAAACAAAATTAAACGCTGAATGGTATTAAAGAGCACATTCACATTCGAATTCTAGCCCTCCCCCTTGTTATTGTTGCTATGCCAAGTTAGGAAATCTCGGAATAAGATTTACAACTATGATTCGAGATTGCCCCATGTCATAGCACAACGACCACATCATCTGCA
>LGUA01000246.1:0-23724 GCA_001660665.1 Emergomyces africanus
TTATTTATTATTTTAGTTTTCAGTTTTCATTTTTATTTTTATTTTTTTATTTTTATTTTTTTTTTGCGGAACATTTGGGTACGCCAAAAATATGCTGCACATCATTGTTGTATCATTCGTACGGTACCGTATCAGCCTAGGAGATACCGTATTTTTGCCATTTTCCTTTCTCTTTCCGCCTTATTTTCTGTTCTCCGCCGTATCAGCCTCATTTCCCTCCTCTATAAAGCACATTTTATATTCATTCATCATCTGTACAGTACATCATTTTTTTTCTAATATCGTCATTATCGTCATCTTGTTACCAATGCTTGGTCGTCGCTTGAGATTGCACAACCTGGGTAGACTCTCTTGGGGTCGCAGCAAGAACCAAAAACAAAAAAAAAAAAAATCCGCCTCCCAATCAAACCCGCAGCAATCTCGCATGGCCTACTCGTGTGTATGCAAACTTCCCTCGTGGGCGCCACGTTTCGAAGCGTTCAAGCCCCGTTCCCAGCCTGAATGAAAGGGCACCACCAGCCCAATCACCAGCCGCCCTCTTTGCCAAGTTTGCTCTCAATCCTGAAACCAGCCAACTACTGCGTAGGCCCTCCCGCCCCATGCCTGTCAATTGGCTTGAAAGCCCTGCCTGGGCCTGTCTGTACCTCCCGAACTCTCGGGATACAGTTACTTAATATAAGTAGCACAGGACAAAAAAACTGGCAACGGCACGAAATAATAGTTCGTAGATAAAAATGACAACTAACGTTCTCGCTCTCTATTCCCCCTTCGAGCAAAATGAAAAATGAGAGAAAGGAACAAAGATATTGTGCCAAACAGTTTGGCCCCTTGATATTGGCTTACTGGCTCCAGATGAAAAAAATATATATATTATAAAAAGATTCCTGATGCCCTCGTGAATCGTACGAGCAGATCAAACACCAGGCGCCATCCAGCAGTTTGGACTAAATTGGTAGTGATCGCTCGAGCCGCTGAGAGGGAGGCCACCAAGCCGGTAATGGTCGGAGTCTGTCCATTTTCCCGACATCTCATCAGTGCAAATAGAATTTGAGCGTTTAAATTCTAAGGGCAAACCCAAAACGGGTTATCAGAGTGGCTACGGAGTACTGCGTAGTACGGAGGTTATGAGCTATCCTCAGCGGCAATTGGCTGGCGGGCCCCTGCCAATGCACTAAAACACTCACTAATCCAACAGAGACGAAAAGTAGCGAAACATGCCCAGGCACTGTGATCGTCCAAGGACTTGATCATTTGGCTTATGCTTTCTCATAACTAACATAAATCGACGAAGTACGCAGTAAACCAAGGCAATTTTCGTCGCTGAATGTTTGAGATCGGCAGGGCTGGCTTGCTACTGCGTACAACCCCGGCTATGTCAAATAAGGGCATGCCAAGGAGTACTTTCAGAGGGGAACTAGTTTCCAGCCAGCCAAACCGCGTTTCGTTCATAAATCGTGGTAGCGCATAACTTCGATGAATCCATTGGAGGTTCATCATTGCTTTCGCAGGGTTGCGTTATATAAAATATACACCGTACGCAGTACAGCTACAGGCGATTTTAGAGTTCGTGTTACTTTCAGGGAGGGCAGGGCTAAGCTCGTCCCCCTAGCTTTAGCTAGGCCAAGCCTCACCTAAATTATTAGCACCAGGCGCCCAAAGGCTCCTCCTGTTCGCAGTCACGGCCATTTCATGGACACACTAACCTCCGTAGGTACTGGCTCTTGGAGGTAGCTGGCGGCCCGAGTGCTGCATTCAGAGAAAATCTCCTGAGTTAATTTTGAATCTTTTGGCTGATGGCTATTGATCTATTAGCTTGGAGATGGCGGTTGCTGTGTCGTTCGTCTCTCAACCGAGGTGTGCAGGCGTACGGAGTACGGAGTACAGCTGTCAATTTACAAGGAGAGGAATTAATTACAGTCATGCGGATGATGGCTATTGAGATGCCATCCGTGGATGCCAACATAATGCCGCGGAGGGTTTTTACTGCACAAGCAGAAGATGAACTTCACGTTAAACCCGGGTTTTCCAGTAAACGGGACATAATTCTGATTTTTCAACCAATTCTGATTCCCTGTGAAACGGTGAGAAAACAGCTCGCTGGCGATCCAGCCTCAATAACTTTACTGGGTTATTTACATGCATCGTCATGAAAAGGAGAAGAAAAATACTGGAGCCGAAGGCTATGCGTCAGCCACATGCCACACCACTTGGCCAAACACCGAGCGAGGTTGTCTCTCCCGTGCCGTGTGTACTCAACCATGGAAAGGCAAAGCGCGGTCTTGCAAAATATAAAAGTGAAATGGACACATTTTTTTACTTATTCTCCAGTCGATCTTCCAAGGAGTCCCAATGGAAGAGTTATGTGTTGGCCAGCTTAACTTGGTTGGCCGGCCTCGCCCTTGACTGGCAGGAATGACAGGAATGACAGGAACTGAGCTCCCAGCCACCACGTGGGAAATTTATTCTTCTTGCCTTCTGTTACACCAGAGTTTATTTACCTGTTTTGGTCCGCCCCTTTGTTTTTTCGGGACAGGTTTTGTTCTTGGTCGCTGTGCTGGCGATTGGCTCCTTGAAATATATTTTCCTCGGCTGCTTGTTCTGGTGGCGATTGTTGTTTTTGCCCTAACTTCTGCACGCTTGCGGTCCAGGAGGTCGAACCACAACCTACTGCGCCAGAAAATTATCATGCTTTATTGATGCCGCTTGCGCTCTAGCGTTCTTCCAGGTACAGTACTCCGTGCGGAGTACAATGAGCAGCGCTCATTCACTGTCTAGATTCTTCCTGATAGATGTCCAGATGCAGCTAACAAGCGTCCCTAGGGAGATCTATTGTACGAAGTATGCTAATTTGCCTTAATCCCATCTCCAGTAACATAACATCAAGACCATCTTTCACCTAGCTAGCCACCCAACCTGCTCGTTTTATCGGATGTAAATCACCATCATGCCACGTACCAAGACCAAGGCCGCAACTCATTGGATACCCTGCATCCGATTTCCTGAAAGCTGCTGATTTTTGCTCTTTTATTTTTTTCTTTATTGCATCCTGGAAATTAACACCAGGGTATTATTATCTAGGGCCTACCGAATACCTGGAAAGTGGTGTTGCATCCTGCAACAACACACACACACACACACACACACACACATGGCCTACCCGCCACCGTCGCACCAGAGCTGGACTTTAAAGGCTCGTATAGGCTGATACAAGAAAATATGATTAATAAAATAATACCACATATATGCACACCAGCAAGGTACCATTGCCACTTGTCATACCCTGTCTGCTGTACCACCTACGGCATCTGTCTGAAGTACTCCGTTTCAGTGGGTGAAATAAGGTACAGGCGGCGAGCGGTCGTACAGTACAAACCACATTTGTGAGGGAAGGGGAAAATTGGGAATTGAATCATTTTTTATTTTTTTCCGTGCGTTTGCGCGAGACATGTCGGTTAGCAAGCAGAAAGAAATATATCCATGGAATTGAAGAATGAATAGAACCCATAATAATGAGATATAAAGATACTGTGGATGAATATGATTATCCATACGTAGGTAGGTATATAGCCAATTTAAAGAAGGAATAGACCAATAATGGCTTCATACACCATTCTCATATATTCATAGATTAATAATATATTCTTGCTGGTGGGCAATTCGGGTACAAGAAATGTTTGCTCTGGGCGGAAAAGCAACAGCAAATTATATATATTATAGTTTTTGAAACTCAAGTTAGGCACAATATTTATTCCGCAGTGAAGGGCAGCATTAACTTAACACGGCCACTACGTGTGAATGTGACATATTCATTTCCCAACTAATTACTCCGTAATTGGGTCATAATCATGATATCATTAACTGGAAATGCATAAAAGCATAGATATGATTTATCCTCTATTCATATTGTATTTTATTTTCATCACCAATATGCGTCGCCGCATACCTGTACGACACGGGCCAAAATTATTATAATTAAGGGGGTTGTGGAACAGGAGAGGGAGAAAAGGTGAAAAAACCCAGCTTCTAGAAAGATTGGAAGCAATAAAAAAATAGAAGAAGTAGGAAATGAACATTAAAAATGAAAGTAAAAAATAAAAATGAAAAGGATAGGAAATGAAAATATCCCTTTCTTGAAAATCTTGATTTAGATTTGTTTCCTTTACCCAACACACCCTATCCTAAACCATATATCCAAACCAATCAGAGCCCCAACCGGCACAACACAAAACATGCGCAATGGAAAGAAAAGAAAACAACTCCAAAAAAAAGAATAGTGATCCTGGTTTAAAAGCACAGTGAGAGAGAATACCCAACGGGTTTCCTTAGCCTCACCATCTCCGCCCATAAACAGAGCTCTCAGCTGTGGGCCCCCGACTGCCGCCAGAGCCAGCCTTGCTCTGCATAACCGGTGGCGTCGCTCGTCGACTACTCTGTTGAAATGTGGACGCCCCATAATCCAGCCGATCATCGTCATCTCTCGACCCTAGCAACCTAGTCTTGCCCATTAGATCTAGCTTATGATCATCACCACTGTACCCCGCGCTGGCTTCATGGCTGAACAGTGCCATCATGTCTTTCATTGTGAGTTTGGCCGCGGCAGTCTTGCCCTCAATGGTAGCATTGGCGAGTTCGCGTTTGCGCTCTTGAAGGTCAAAGATGCGCTCTTCGACGGTGTTTTTGATGGTAAGTTTGTAGATTTTCACGTCGACGGTTTGGTTAAGCCGGTGGACACGGTCGATGGCTTGTTCTTCGACGAACTATCGGGTAGAGCAAGTGTTAGCTAATCTTTTCTTATCCGTGTCTTGCAAAAAGCTAGAACATAAATGTAAGTGGCTCTTGTGCATCATACCGGGTTCCAAAACGGTTCCAAAATGACGACCCTGCTCGCAGCTGTTAAGTTCAAACCGAGAGACCCAGCACGCAAGCTGCAGAGAAGTACTCTAGTCTCTGGGGAATTGCGTAGCTTATCAAGGCTGTATTCTCGCAAGTCGTTTCTCATCGCACCGTCGTAGCGCGCATAACCAATATTGAAATCCTCAAGGAACGGCTCAATCTTATCGAGCATAGAGGTGAAAAAGGAAAAGACGATGAATTTGTAATCGCCCGACTCCTTTTTCAGGATCCTCATCAAGTATCTGATTTTTGTTGAGGCGAGATGCTCTGGGGTTTCGGGTTCATCGCCACTTCCATCGTCTCAGTCTCGGCCTCACCAAGGTACTCTTCCTTGTTATCTTCGTCAGAATCAAGATTGGTAACTTCTTTTGCTACTCTTGGACCTTTTCTCGTTTCCTCATCTTCATCTTCATCGGTTTCAGAATCGTCAGAGCCCAACCAATCTCCACCACCTTCAGCATCCTCGTCATCAGTACCACCAGCCTTCCCAAGATCTTTAACGCGTCGTTGATTATTTGGAACAAGCCATTCTCCTTCATCGTCCTCACCATCGCTGTCGACCACGAAACGCTGTTTTTGTAATCGCGCTCGACGAGCCTCAGAAATCTCTCCAGATGAATTACGACCTGTGGAAGTCTGGGGTTTCCTTTTCACTTTTAACTTCTTCCTCTTCTTCTTCAGATCGCTTTTCTTCCGGGGGCAAACAACTAGAGTCTGCAAGTCAGCCTCGCATTCCGCGCATCTACTAGCACCGCTCATAGCTTCCTTAGAACTCAGGTTTGCCTGGCACACATCACAAAGTTTAGTCATGACGCTTAGTCCACCCATAAGGTTAGCGATGCTATCGACATCATCTTCTCCCTTGGGCGTTTTGGACTGGCTGCTGCCTCCAAAATTGTTCATCAACACATCTTTGTCCTGAGCCAGATCACTTTTCACCAGATCCGGATGGTTGCACGCCTGGCGGAGACGAAGTAGGAGAACCAACGCGCTTGCATAGTTTATATTATCGCCACCCATCATTCTCTCCAGAGTCTTGTCCGTCCGCTGTTCTAGGCGCTTGTAAAACGCCCGCTCAGCGGGAGTAAATTCTGCCTCGATCTTAAATACCTCTCGATTAGTAATTCTAAACCCGTGTGGAGATTCCTTGCTTTCTCCTTTGCTATCAGCGCTTCCTTGACCCAACCCGCCGTCCAGTTTCAAGACATCTTTCGTTCGTCGCTTCATAAACGCTTTGAGGTAAACTTGTAACCTGCGGATGGCTAAACCGCCCCGCCCATTGTTTAGTGGTTTAGTAATCTGTTCACGCCATGCGGCCAGATCATTGTACGGTTTGATGCGTAGGAAATGGATTAAGCTTTGCAACTCGTCCAGATTATTTTGCATTGGTGTACCAGTGAGACACCATCTGTATTCAGATTTCAAAGCACAGGCAGCCTGGGTTGCTTTGGCATTGCGGTTTTTGATCGTGTGGGCTTCATCAAGAATGATTCTGTACCAATGGTTGGCGAAACATCCTGTAGGCTTTTTTTCGGAAGCTGCGTGCTCGGAACTGAGTGTCCCATAGGTAGTAATTACAACGTCGAACTGTGAGAGATTCTCAGCATGTTTCGTTCGCTGGGTCCCATGGTATATGCAGGTACGTAGTCGATGGGACGCTTCAACCTTGGTTTCAATTTCTGATTCCCACTGTTTAATCAGAGCAAGCGGGGCAACAACCAGGGTCACTTTCCCAACTTCGGGGGGTATTTTCCTTCGTTTTTTCTCTCCGTCGTCATCACTCGCTTCCTTTTCCTTTGGATGACGGGGGTTCGTAAGCATCAGTGCAATCGTCTGAATAGTTTTCCCTAGACCCATATCATCGGCGAGAATGCCTCCTTTGGGAATCACGCCTCGTGTTTTTTTCAGTCCAGATTCCTTATCTCTCATCCATTCAACGCCTTCCCGTTGATGAGGGAGGAGTTTGATTTTTAATCCTTCAACAGTTCCATCATCTACTTCTTCTTCCTCTTCCTCCGGGGTTCCGTCCACATCAAATTTCTGAAGCCTGCTAGCCAACTCATTGACCTCGTCCTCAATTTTCTTTCGTCGCTGCCTCGTGCGTGGTTTATCATCTTCATCCTCGAAAGCGCCCTCTAAAAGAGCTTTGATATTCTCATTTGCCTTGGCCGCGTCCACATAACTATAAGCATCCATGGCACCGAATTCTTCTTCATAGTGCCGGGCGTTTATTGCACTGCCGGTGAGATCAATGAAATTCTGCAAGTTGCTTAAAGGCTTTGACATCTTCGGTTTGGTTGGAGAGGCGAACAAAGGGATGGAAGCAGGTTGTGTAGTTCGGTTGACATTTGACGGTTTAACTATCTCGTATACACTGTCATCATCTATTATTCCTGGTCGAAAGGCACTGTAGTCTGATGGCTTTACGGGACGCAAGGGATCGTAAACTGTATATCCCTGACCCAGGGAGGAAGAACTACCTCCCGCTTTTGGAAGAGTAGTTGGTGGCTGGCCATGATTAGGTCGATAATCCTTCCCGGGATGTTGTACCTGGGATCGTTGTGTAGGCGGCTGATGATGTTCTGGGCGTGGCTTGTTGGCTTTTGGGATGATGAAAGGGTTGCTCTTGACTTGATTTGACGAACCTAGGGAAGATGGCTCCCTAAATACTGGGTTCGGAGTCTGTCTATTCTGGGGTCTATCGTGCTTATCTGATGGAAGACCGGAGGTCTGCGGGGGATCTCGTTCTTTCACCATTGTTACAGATTGCTAGATCCCTAGATGGCACCAGGGCTAGTATCTTCTGGTGGTAAGAGCCCAATATATTCCCATCTATCCTCGATTCCCTGTTTGGCTGTAAGTCCAATAACTAACTGCTAAACAAAACCAATCCCAAGTTCCCAACGAACCTGGCAGTTCGTTTTGTATCGTATTAAGATGTTTGTAGAATTCTGCGTGGAAAAAGAAAAAAAAAAAGGAAAGGAATAGATTAGCCTGATAGCCTTATAAAAGATAGTCCGGTGGAGCGCAAGGAAGAGGTGGATAAACACTGAGCTATTGGGACGGATATGTAAAAGCTATTCATACCTTAGTTCACAAAAAGCACAACACTACAGCATGTGTCTGTGGATATTGTCCAGAAATAATAAAAGCAAGCTCTCAAGGTGAATTGCGGTTGTTGTTGTCTATCTCGATATCTCCAAACTGATCGCCAGCTTCAAAGGTGCTGTCATAGCAACCAGCTTAGTCATGTGCCAAGCCTGCACAGTTTGAGCTCCAAAAGCTCCAAGGGCCCGTACGAGGCTGGGATGAATTTTCACCTTTACATCCCTTACTAGAGAGTACGAAGAAACATTTTTATTAATTACTACTCCGTACAGTTGAAGTGCATGTAACCAGACGATGCCTATTTCGAATACATCGTACACTCGCTGCCTGGCGCCCTACTCACACCGACACTTGTTCTTTAAATACTAGTAAAGACGACATGGTTAGTGTGGCTCTTCCTTCGGCAGCCCGACCACTGCCGCACCACGAGCGTACGCCTTATTCCTCTCATTAACCTTATCAATAAACCCCTTAATATGCTCTGGTACCTCCTTCACCTCATTCACCGGGGCGGGAATCGGCTCTCCCATCACCTGCCAAACAGGCACCACCCCAGTCCACACCTTGGTTGTAATTTCTTTATTCTCGCGATCGTACTTCTCGTCCGACACACCACCATCCCTAATCTTCCCACTGCCATCCACAATCCTCACCCGTAGTATCGTTGTCGACGTCATCTCTGTCTTATTGGGTGGAACACGCGTATGATCATAGCGATCCTCCACGACTGAGTTGGTCACTAACTTCATGGCCCACTGCTTTTCCGCTTCGTCCGTCACTACTTGTGCGTAACCATGCAGTATAGCGGAGCGGTAATTGTAGCTATGTGAGTTAGGGGTAAGAGAGAGGATGAGGCCGTCGACGTGTGCGGCGGAGATGCAAACTGGGAGGCCCTGGCTCTCGGTCTCGCCTGCGCCCTGACCGGTGGTAGCACGAGCTAGGTTCATGATTCGCGAACTGACGTAGCCATGCAAGTAGCAGTCTAGAGGTTCATTTATGTCTGCGGATGGATATTCGAATGAGCCCATCTGGCCAATCATCGGGAGGATGGCGGGGAACGGGTCCTCAGGGTCGGTGGCGAAGGAGACGTGCAGGACGGCACAGTCATTGACGATTGAGTGAATTGGCCCCAGGTCGTAGGTTCCTAGGAGTGACGTATCATTAATTGATGGCTATTGCGATTTCAAGATTGGCATGTACCCTGTTCAGGGGCTTACCTCGGTGTTTGTACCGATTCATGGTGTTGCTGGGGCGCTTCGGGTAAACTAGTGACTTGCCCATTGTCTCAATTGATCTTTTTCTTGATGTGGTGCTGTTACTGTCGTTGGTGGTGAGAGGATATGAGTGTATGAATACTAATATGAAAGACCAGCACTGGATAAAAGCGTCCCTCTCATAGGATGGGAATCAGAGCCTGAAAACGTTGAGTATCCTAACCTGGCATGGATCTGGAGCAATTTGGAAACGAGAACCCAAGAAAGCTGCTGAACCAGGCAGTTAAATACTAATCATGATTGGTACTATGTTAATCTGATATAGCCGTCGAAATATGACTCTTCATGTTGGAGGGTATAAAAGAGTCTCGGGTGGTTATGTTGACGACCCCGCCACCACCCTTACCCTTCTTTTCATTAATATTTTACTATTTCAGAGCTCTCGGCCGGGGACAAGCATTATTTAGTCCTATGATAGGCGCTATCTCGAGCTTCGGTTGCGCCCTTTTCAGCAACGGCAAAATGGTAGGTTACCAATCAACAGTGAGCTATTCGATTTTCGGTGTAGGCAGCCTATCAGGATCAGGAATATCTCGTATTCGGCGGTGTTGAGTACGACCATCCATCATTCAGTTCTGTACCCGGAGTAGAGACTACGAGTCATACAAGGTATGGGATGTCAAACAGCAAAGAATGGGCTGCGAAAATATCAATTTTACTATTTATCATATATAGGTTTATCCACGTTAAAAGTTACCTGTTTTTACCCTTATTACCGTTGAAGATATCATCAGCATTTATGAGGCTTAACGTTATTTAT
Source organism: Emergomyces africanus (assembly GCA_001660665.1). Taxonomy (NCBI): domain Eukaryota; kingdom Fungi; phylum Ascomycota; class Eurotiomycetes; order Onygenales; family Ajellomycetaceae; genus Emergomyces; species Emergomyces africanus. The sequence goes on from LGUA01000246.1 coordinate 10,036, forward strand.
ACTAGTTTTATAAAACTTCCACAACTACCCACTTAACTGTCCATGCCGGCTCTCCTCCCAACTTCCTCATCACGTTTCGACTTGCTTTATTCTGTAGGGAAACATCCGCATATACCCGCCCATGATCGTTATCCTTTACCTTGTCCATAGTAGCGCCATCGGATCCAGGTGCAGATGTAAATACTCCTCCTCCATGAGCCCCCATCCCTGACTTCATCATTTCCTTCGCAATCACCTTCGCCAACCCACGCCCGCGGTGCTCCTCTTCCACATGCAGAGTACACAAACTTCCATCTAGTCCTAGAAAAGCCCACGCAACCGGTATGTCCCCAGAAGCACAGCCAGATGGTTCGTCGGCGGTAGCACCAAGACCAGAACATGTCATATTATCGGAACTGCCGTCAAAGTAAAGCGCCACACTGGGTAACTTCTCCAAGACGTCCTTTGAGAGTGGGATATTCGTGCGACTGATGACTAGATCTAAATGTCGCGGCTGAATTCCTACTCGACGATTGACATCGTGAAACCTGTATCCTGAGGGAAGATCACGATCATTCTCAGTAATACTGCTAGATGCATCATCGGACTTTTCCTGAAGCGGATCATATGTAGACCGGCGGAATTGATATTTCATATAAATCCCTGTATCATGCGGGAGGATTCGAATTTTTGGTAAATGGGAGGGAATACTTTCAGGGGCTTCCATCATGGCTCTTAACAGATCGTAGATGCCTGTGTGAATGCTTCCAATCTTGACCGATGCCGGTGGGTGGGGCAGGAGCTTTTCAACAGATTTTGGAGTTTGAGGAATCGGGCTGGGGGCATGACCATATTCTTGACTCTGGGATTCCAGGTGTGAAAGATATGGAGGGATTAGGTGGGTTCGGATGTATGAGCATAGAGAAAGAAGCTGGGCCTGTATTTCAGCTGCAATCACAGGTTCGAGAGCGAGTTTGCTCGGCTGGTCTGGGTCAGAGGATTGCTCTTCTGTGGCAGACCGTTGATGTATAGAGGGCAAGGAGGCTACAGCTTCCACACTTGAATAGAGCCATATTTGGGTTTCCCTGCCGACGTAGACATCTACGTATGCGACAAGCCATGGTGAGAGTGACTTGAAAGATGTGGATGCTAGTGCTGTGGGGAATGTTGCAAGAATTTGCGCCGTTTCTGAAGGGTAGATGAGGGAGTGTTGGATGCGCCTGAAGAGGGGCGCGGAGTACGGAAGATGAGTGGATAGTAGGGGGAGCAAGGAGGTTCGTGGATGATGGTGTATGTGGATAGTTGGCGTAAACATTGTGCCTGATAACTAGTAGTATTAGGATCGAATTTATGTAAAGAATCTTCATAAGAATGAAAGTACTAATATCTATCAAGAAAACGAACAGATGAGCCGCTCAAAGCTGATCTATTTATTTTTGTTCAGCTCACTAATCCTTTAGCTAGCGCTTAAATATTTAGCTAAATACTGCGTAGTAGACTTAGACGGCCCACTGGTTGTCATCATCAGCTTCTAACACATTTTATGTGATGGATAGAGAGTCCCTGTACTCCGTACATTAAATATAATTAAAAACTTTACTAGAGAGTGAGTGTGTTGCTGATATCCATGCCGTTGACGGAATGGATGATGTTCGATTATCGTACCCCGTACACTCTGGCTTTAAGGAACGTGGCTGGGGCTTTTGATATATTAAACCATGAAACTTGAGATAGATTTTCCGGATGATCTTCTTGCCCAGAAACGATGAACCTCGACTTCAATTATTGACTGTATACATTTCTGCCTGCCTCTGTGAAGTTGTACACAGCACTTGGGGATTAGGCGGGCGGGTTATATATATGTCTCTGGTTTATGGGAAGGCTGACGATATCTTGTGACTCCCATGGAATCATCGTAGATTTAAGGACTTTGCATGGAGTTATCCTGCTCGTGATTGAAAGTGGTTCAGCTATTCTTGGTTTTCATGCTGAAAGGTATTTAACATTTATGTATTTAACATTTATGCCCTCATAATATGCCCCAGGTTTCCGGCAGGACAGAAAACGCCAGGATCCGTGACAAAAAGGAGCCTTGCTGCTGCTGCTCCCGATGAAGGTGTCTGGGAAATACATCATTCACATCCAACATTCCCCAGTAGGAAATATTAAAAGATAATATTTGTGCAGAGATGGGGATAGATGTTCGGAAAACGGGACGTCGACTCACTCAAAACTCAATACCATGCCTCGAGGAACAAATGGACACAACACACCCTAAGCTCACCCCCCAGCTTCCTCACCAACCTCTTCCAGGAAATCAAACACCTTATAGCGCAGACGATGTTCCGCCTCAATTACAATCCAGCAGCTCAGAATGATCATATCTTCCGTGAGATTCCCCACGTGCAGGCCATCGGGATTGAGATCCTTTTCATCCTTCGAACCGCCGCGTGGGTTGCTGGCTAGTGCATCCACTTTGGCCGTAAAAGCAGCCATCGAAGATCCACCAGCATCGTGGTTGTCTCCAGTTGGTGGCGTATACGCGTCCTCATAAACGCGAAGGGCGCCAATGAACAATTTCTTCTTATTTGGTGGTAGCCCTGTTTTGATTGAGTGGCGGTAGTGCGCTGAACGGCGCTTTTCAAACGTTGCAATAAGGGTATGGTCGGTTGTACGGATGAGCTAAGAGAGAATATATGAATACCGGATACGTACCACAAAAGAAACACAATATAGTTGTTTTCATTTTCATCTCTTCCTGTGAACACGAACCTTCAAGCAATGCGACCAGCCTTTAACCCCCTTCATGAAACCCGTGGCAAACTTCCGTGTACCTGACCATCTATACCTCTTCCCCTCGACCTCAAATTCGACTTTCCTCGATAGCCCTGACCTATGCATCCGCACCAATATCACCTTCCCAGAAACGGGCAGCTCATCCTCAAGTGGCGCCTTAGGGGGTTTTGATACTCGACGAGAGAATTTGCGCATTTTCTCCTTGAATGCGTAGCTCTTTGCATTTTTGCGCCGCTCCTCGTTCTTAAGAATCTCGCTGACACCGTCACCTAGCCAAACTTTGAAGGAAGTCCACATGGCTGTTCGTTTGGCGCGCCCAATGACTGTCGTCTCAAGGGAATATTTGGGGTTGTCCCCCCGGTAGAAAATCGGGACCCATTGGCGAGCATGTTTGTGCGGCACCTTGTTGGTTACAAAGTACTGGGCAGCTTCTGTATCTGAAGCGGAAAACAGGGCTTTGCGGCCGGGGTACAGGCGGGTGTACAGCTGGAGATATTTGGTTGGGGTCCCATTGAAGGTGGCCTCTGAATTATGCTCGGATTGCTTTTTCACAGGATTTATCAGAGCCATTGTGAGAAAGGTTACTGCGATGGCTTGTAGTTGCCAACAACAGCAATGTCGAAGAAATAGCCTAGAGATCTGTGAAGCCCTTGTCCAACGACCATGCGCACACTTTGATATAAGTATTCGGGTCAAATATGAAGTAGCTCAGGTTTAGGTCATTCATTGGCCAGCGATCTTCGCTGCAATACGAACCACTATTTCCCAATGGGAAAGCTGCCGCTCGCATTTCATCATGCCACTGGCCAGTTCGTTCACGTCTGAAGCGCCTTGTGTGGCAGTGTATCCACACAGACCTTTCGAGATCAAGAATTCGTTATGCCTTGAAAGCCTGTAGTCGTGCCTCATAGCTTTCACAAGGTAAAAAGAATAGTTGTCTTAGGAGAATGACACTCGTGTATGCAGTGCTGGTAGCTCCCACACCTATTTCGTGCAGTAGAAGTTTAAATTTAAAATAGGTCCAATTATGATCAGCCTTCAGGTGGGTGGGCGGGGAAAATCATGCTTAATTAGTGGAGCCGGCACCTTCGTTGACTGAATGATTGAAGAATAAATCAGCTTCGAGCGATAATTTGAAAAACACGCCCAAGCCCCTTCTCTCAAGTTGTCTTCCGCTGCTTTTGAGGGAGTAGGAAAAGCATTGAAGCACTGATATAGCTCCCATTCAAATGATTTTCATAGTGTTTTCCCGTTGAACTAACCGCGTAGCAGTGCGTAAGGTGTCAGCGCAATTCCGGGCCGCAATGATTAAATATTCGGCAAGCTTTAATTACCTGACGCTGAATCGGAGATCGGAGAAACTGGGCCTTTTTTGTTTTTTTGTTTAACCTTCAAATGGCTGCAGTCTTGATGATAATTGATGGTCGAGCCTATTTGCTGGTTTAGGCTGGGGCGGAGTCTCTCAAAGAAAGCCATTGGAAACATTTGAACGTTCCTGGAGGCTGGTTATTTACACATAGCCTGGCAATTTTTGAAAGAGGTGATGATTGCGACTCTGTATTGAGAAATGCGCCATCAGCAAATTCATTGAGCGCCCATAATACATAGTATATTGGAAAATTTAGTACTACTATTGTTCCTTCAATAACTTTATGGCAGTATTTGTGCTTCGTATTTGACGTTTGGCGCTGTATGGGTGTGACAATACATATTAAATATACCATACAATCGAAGCTTACCACGAACTTTTTCAACTTGCTCAAATCGTCATGCTTCTACGACGTAGTGGCACATTAACAATGTCGATGCTCCCATAGCACAACAAAAAATCATGTCGCGTACTCTCCACTCCCTGCGCCAGTGGGCACTGAATGTGACCATTTCTCCAGTTTGCTACAGCGGCGGAGCGTCTCTGCGTAAAGCCGTTTTCAATGGACGGCCGTCGCGACGATGCTATGCTTCAGTGTCTGCCGCAGAGCTCCGCTTCGGGCAACCACTTCACGAAACACATCCACATATCCTAAAAGCTGGAGAATGTATGTGGGTCCCTTATAATCTAAAGTAGCAACCAGCTTTTAGAAAATAGTGAGGCTGACTTCGTCTTATGATCCCCCCCTGTAGTGACGCCCGGGATTACCGCTCTCGAATACGCTCATCGCCGCTCCAAGCTTGCATCAAAGCTGCCCAAGAATGCGATTGCTGTCGTCGCGGCGTCGGACATTAAATACAGATCGGGAAGCGTTTTCTACCAATACCACCAAGACCCGGATTTCTTCTATCTTACCGGTGCGGATGCGGAGAACATCTCTACTCAATCTTCTGCCTAGAACGTTTGCTTATACGATTTTACTGCCAGGGTTTAATGAACCTGGCGCGCTAGCTATCATTGGTGGGTTCTGATGTTGTTTATAGAATCTTTTAAATTTATTCTAACCCATACTAGGAAATGACGGTTCGGAGAATGATCATGTCTTTCATCTTTACGTTCGAGAGAAAGATCCAAGAGCGGAGCTATGGGAGGGTGCCCGATCGGGAGTACAGGCTGCAATTGACGTTTTTAATGCTGATATAGTAAAGACCACAATGCATATGCTATATTTATATTGTGCTGATCTTTTGTTGTCATACAGAGCGGTAGTATGGATGCTATCATCCTTGATCCTCCGTCAATACTTTCAGATGCATCTGCAATATATACAGATCTCAGACTTACTGGCCCGTCGCGATCGTGGTTATCCCGTTTCTTTTCCTCACTCAAAAAGGATAATGGCATCTTAGAGAAGCTTGTCGCCTCACACAAACTAAGGACATTGCGCCCGGTTCTCAACGAACTACGGATCTTTAAAAGTGAGGGAGAGATACAAAATATGCGGAAGGCTGGCCAAGCCTCAGGACGGGCGTTTACCGAGGCTATGAGAAATATATTTACAAAGGAGAAGGATATTCATGCTTTTTTGGAGTACAAGTTCAAGGCGAATGGCTGTGATGGGCCGGCTTTTGTGCCAGTCGTTGCTGGTGGCCAGGTAAAATAAGCCCCTCCTCCGAATTCTTATGATGTAATTGCCAGCTGAGATATACCCCTCTAGAATGCCCTCAGTATCCACTACGTTAGAAACGATGATGTGCTCAGGTATGATGGCAACCCGGCAGGTTTAACTGGACTGTGACGCTTATTTATCCGAACTTGTGGCGTAGAAATGAAGACATGGTCCTTGTTGATGGCGGTGGCGTAGGTTGTCCCATTTATCCTATATTTAACCAGTGCTCCGAATTTACTGACTGTGCCTAGGAATATGGTGGGTACATATCCGACATTACTCGCACCTGGCCTGTTAACGGCAAATTTTCCGAACCCCAAAAAGAACTATACAGTGCCATTCTGAGCGTACAACGTAGCTGTGTATCATTATGTCGCGAATCTGCTGGCCTTTCACTCGACATGCTGCACAGCATTGCGGAGAAGGGCTTGCGAGAACAGCTAAAGGCGCTTGGTTTTGACGTTTCTGGAGACGTGAGTTTTCCGCGCCGTAATATCGAGATCTCCAGTAGCAATTGCTAACTTTGACCGCATTCATAGGCCATGGCGATTTTGTTCCCTCACCATCTGGGGCATTATATTGGCTTGGATGTCCATGACTGTGTTGGATACCCAAGAAGTAACGAACTTGAGGAGGGGCAGTGCATAACAATTGAGCCGTAAGCTATCCTGTAACGTAATATCACGAGAATGCCGAACTCACAACTAGCAGTGGCATTTACGTCCCCGATGATGAACGGTGGCCGAAACAATACCGAGGAATTGGAATCCGAATTGAGGATAGTGTTTGTATTGGGGAAGACGGCCCGCTTATTCTGACGACGGAAGCGGTTAAAGAGGTAAGAAGATTGTAGTGAAATTTTCCACCTGCTGTGTTCCTTGCTAACCCAAGTGAAAGATCGATGACATTGAAGCTCTGCGATAGAAATAACTTTTGCATTTTGATAATTACTTCAAGTTTGTTGTTACTGTGCGCTGTACCATAGTAGCTTTGGTGTTAATAGTATTGCTTGTGTTTCCTTGATTCACCATGTTTTGCTTGCCAATTTCTAGGAAGTTGTAGATAACAGAAGAGCAACTTCTTTGTAAATACTATATAAATATATATAATCTATAGACTCATGTGAAAGTAGGCTTCACCAACGCTCTTTTTCATAGTATTGTATGGAGTATTTGTTGTTCAATCAAGTACCGCGCCAACCGCGCTAGTAAGGTTAGGGTTGCGGAGGCGCGCCTCCATTGGCTGCCGGGCAGCGCGGGTTTTGGCGAACAAAACAACCCTAAGCCCGACTCTTTGCAAACAACCTGAGCTTCAATCACAACTTGTGTGAACGGGGGGGCTTGACGGGACTACGCGCTCAACTCTTCTGCGGGTCCCCAAAAGAACTTCCTTTTATGAATTATCCATATTCTCTTGCTGGTCATTGCCACTTATCTTTTCTCTCTCCTTGTCATGACCGCGTTGTGAGATCGGACGACGTGTGGTACCTCGCGTGCTCGATCTTGAGACCGAGATACCCCTCTCCGTCACTCTCTCGTCACACACACACACTCTCTCTCTCTTTCTTCCTCTGACGAGATATCGTTTATTTATACATGGCAGCCGTATTTATACCACCTTCGCCTCAACCATCGACCGCAATGTCGAGCCGCCGGGTTCCGTTGGTCAACGTCCCAAATGGGACCAACTCGCCGCATCGAGGAGCTTTGAAGCGGAAACGGCCCGTCCAGGCAGATGTGTTTTTTATGGAGCCTATGCCGAAGAAACATATACTGGAGAAAGATGAGGTCGACCCATCCAATAAGTCTCCACGGCAGCTAGCGGTGGCTGGTACTGAAGGAAAGGTTTTTACGCGCAAGAATACCAATTCCCAACCTACCGCGTTCGAGAGGAAGCTGGTTGCGGCGAGGGATAAGGACAAGGTTAATCATTCGCGAGGGACAAAATATGATAGGGCTGGCGGGGAGCCCTTAGATAGTATCCGTCAATGGCAGAAACACTATCGCAAGGCGTTTCCCCAGTTTGTATTTTACTTTGAGAGTATTCCAGAAGATGTCAGAAACAAGTGTTCGAGACAGATTATGGCGCTTGGTGCTGTAAGTTTTCTTTCCTCCTACTGGTTTTTGTGGTTTTTGTGGTTTGAGTTGGTTCACCCATATCACTTGTCGTGTTTTGCTGGATGGCTATGTTTGAGCAAGTTAGGTCTACATGATTGCTAACGATTTATATAGACCGAAGAGAAATTCTTTTCCAAGGTTGTGACACACGTCGTCACTGCTCGCCCAATTCCACCCGGAGTCGATTCTCCAAATTCCACAGAACCATCCGCCGGAAATATTCCTTCGCACCACCGAGGTGCGGATGGGTCCGTCCAAACAGTTGACCCGTCGCTTTTGGAGAAGAATTTCGAAACCAATCATCTCAATCAGGGGGTGGGGAGATCAAAGAGGATAGCTGAGAAGCGAAATGGCCAAGAGGGAGATGCGAGACGGGATAATAAGGATGTCCTATATCGGGCAAGGCAGATGAATATGAAGATCTGGGCTCTCGAAAAATTACAGCGCGTAATATCTACAATGAACGATGGTGGCAATATTTCTCATCACGGTCATTACACGCGAAGCAATGGCACGATATCCGGCGCTGGGAAAGGGAGGGCACAAACGGATTTATCTCACGCCCTTAGAAATGAACGTCTGAATGGCCCTGCGGACCGAGACTCTGTCTTGGCTTCGAAGGAAATTATTCCTTTCAAAGGTCCATTTATATACATCCATGATATCGAAGAAAAGACTCGACCAGTTATGGTTCGCGAGTACCCAAAAGTCACTAGACGACAGGATGGAGCGTGGCCACAGTTTCGGAGCGCTCCGTTGGGTAAATGCCCATTTATCGATGAGCCGCCATCCAAAAAGGAATTGGAGAAGCGAAAAGCTGCTGCTAGCCAGGCAAAAGAGAAACAGCCACCTCCGAAGGCGAAATCCACAACGACTGCAGAAGTGAAGCCAATGCAGCCACCAGAACGCTCTGTTGAGAAGCGTGCTTTGCAAGATGTACACGGAGGTGTGAATCAATCACTTACACGGGAAGAAGCTATGCCGGCCCCAAAGCGAGTTGAGAATCTTTTAATGTTGCCAGCAAAACCAGCCTCACCTAGGAGCAAAGCATTTGAGACGTTCCCCGGTACAAAGGCATCTCTCGCCACATATCTAGCACGAGAACCTGTGGCATCTGGAGTCCAGCCATCAAATATCACTTCGGCAATCAGATCTCAGATGATATCTTCTACCGCAGCGGCCCCAGGCGCAAAGGCAGGAACTAGCAAAGAGGTCCACGAATTGAAGAGGAAGGTTCTTGAGAAGGGAAACAGTGCCTTATCAATGAATGGAAACGGAAACCCCTCGTCGCATCGGATGACGGATATATCTGGTGCACTTAAAGCGTCCAGGGCTCCGGTAACGAGAGCAGCGAAAAGCAAGGCCAACGGCAATCTGGACAAGATCGACGAAGATGGCACCACCCAGTCCGAAGAGGAGAAGGCTCAGAAGCTCCAGCAGGCCAACAGAAAGAATAAAAGCACGGCGCAAGCCAAGCAGGAGAAGCGCGATCCCAAGCCAGGATACTGTGAAAATTGCCGTGAGAAGTTCGAGGATTTTGAAGAGGTAAGCCACAATATAATGTTTGATTCTCTGCTTGGTTACCTCTGCCAGTAAACTAATATCACCTTCTAGCATGTAATGACGAGAAAGCACCGCAAGTTTGCATTGAATCCTTGCAATTGGACTGAGCTGGATTCACTGCTCCGCACTCTCCACCGCTCACGCAAAGGCTGGCAATCTTCCTTAGGGAGAGGATAATTGGTGAAGACATAAACCCCACTGTTGGAACGCAAGAGTACATGCATGCCCAGGCTCCCTTATTTCTTTTTAAGAAATCTTTTCATGTTTATTTCTGGTGGGAGCTGCCTGCTTTAGCGTTTATCGAGCTTGTTTATTGTTTCCTCAATTTGCTTCATACCTTTTTTTCGTCTTTATTATTCGACCAAAATCCACAACACTGAAAAAGGTAAATTTTTAGTTATCTTTTTTTTCCCAAGCATTCCTTTCCTTTTCTTTCCTTCTTTCTTGGAATGTGCGTGTAAGAAGTCGCCTGATACTTTTTGTCCCTCTACTCTCTTCAATTTCTGTGGCTGCTATTTTTGCTCTTCATACCCAGCTTCCCCAGCGATCAAGTAACATCGAACATTCTCGTTTGTTAAATACCCCTGTTCGAAACCAGATTCACCGCGCTCGAAAACGCCCTTCAATCTAATCACACTCATGTCAAATATGTGGAATAAGGTGGCACAGCATCATGGCTTTTGATTGTTGAACGACTTCACCCATCTTTTCTTCCAAATTGAAGTTCACTAATCACGTATATATATATATATTTATATTTCAGCTTCTGATTTCGGACCCATTCAATCAAGATTTGATTTTCCCAGCCACTCGCATTAGGTCTCAATTCCATTTTTGTTATCCTATAGCAATTGATTGGGCTTGCATAGTGCGAGTTTACGAATGAATGCATGAACTAAACCGCTTTTTTTTGCTCATGTTATGACCACTAAGATGTCCGGCAATTATTCTAACGGGGCGTGTCATACTTAATATTATATCAGGATGCATTTTATGTGCGTGTTAATTGGGGGGGACTGAGTCCCTGGCCTGATATCGGGCGATTTGTCAGCTGTACCCGGAACTCCGAACTCCTGGCCAAGCTCATATTGACAGTATTTACGACTCTGCAGTTACCTAGGCGCAATTATTATTTTGGGAAAAATATATCAATAAAATTATAAAATGGAAGACGTGACTGGTTATGAATGCACGAAATGCAAGTGCAAGTTTACTCAGAGTGCGCCCTTTCTCCCCAGCTGGTATTCCTTGTTTACATGCTGACAGAAAGGAGAATCCTCCCTTGTTCGGCATGCAAAGAGATGTAGGGATGGTCGGACCCAAAGCCTCCGGCAAAAGGCCTGCCGTGAGTGCGCGGCCACAAAGACACGTTGTGATTTAAGACGTCCAACCTGCTCCAGATGTAGTCTCCGAAAGGTCTCCTGCCAGTATCTCACCACCCACACCATTACTCCTGAGTCTGCAAGCTCAGATATTGGTGCTCCGAGCCATGAACTTCCACAAAAAGATAGCCAAAAAAATGCTACTACACCAAAAGGCAATTATCTTCTCGAGCGTGAACCAATGTATCACGGTTTCAACCCGGAAAGTGAACTGCCCACTCCAGAAAGCGAGTGTTTGGATCTTCATTCTCTCTTGCCTCCACATCTTGGAGCGATGGAAGGCGAATTACCATCGACGCTTGGAGAATTTTCCGACCTTGATATGAACTACGATGGTGCCTTGATTAGAAACCTGCCAGACCTGAGCACCGACGAATCAACTCAATTGGTGTCTTCGGTTCCGCCGCCGTCTCCTGCGTTGAAATTGTCTCAACACAGTATGGAAGCTATCCTTCGAGTGACTCGAGCGTGGCCTAGAATGATTGCTAAAGGCATCCAATTACCCCCTATCATACACCCCAGCCAACTATCGGATGACAATATTGCCACGCCTCTTGCTAACTGTTTTGCCCTTGTCAAAATGTGGGATGGACAGCGCGGTAGAGGAATCGATATTGTTCAGCAAACAGTTAAGAGAGAATTCCAAGCCATTATAAGCTCTGTACGCTGTGGGGAAATTGCTCTTCTCTGAGTGTGAGTTGGCGCTGATGAATTTTGTAGTTTTACACATTTGAAGAGCGAGACCTCGTCGCAGCTCTACAGGCCCTGACGATATATAAACTTCTTCTCCTATTTCCTTCTAATGACCAACTGTCGGTTTCCCGACTCGACGATAAACTTGTCAAGCAGTTGAGAATTTTCAGCCTCTACGTCGTAACAACGGGCATGGTACTCGAGGAGGAAAGCAAGGGTACTCGACCCTTACACGAGTGCTGGGTATCCGTTACATGCAAACGACGAGCGCTTTTAAGTTTATATACCATACACTGGGCGTATAGTGTATATCACTCCATACCAGCTTTTGGCTGTGATGAACTGCGCGATATCCCCGCACCGGCTGCCAAGTACCTGTGGCAAGCAAACTCAAGAGAGGAGTGGGAAGCACTCTATAATCGGTGGTTAGCCCAGTGGGAGGGCCCGTATTACAGCCAGGGGGAATTACTCGATATCAATACTGGGGTTCGGATCGACCCGCGGGCAGAGCTGTGGCTTGAAGACACAGATGAATTTGGGATGATATTTGTTGCAATAGGTAAGCGAAGGACCATTGTAGCAGCTAATTTTTCAGCCGAGATTTTGGTAGAACAGACACAGGACAAAATTTGGTCGATAACCCCACACCAAAGAATCAGAAAAATCAAGACTCATGTTTCTCGAAGGCTGACAATTGCGATTGCTGGTATATATACGGTTCGACGACGTGCTGGTATATGCAGCGTACACCAGAGAATCTTTGGAGACCTTCGCAAACTAATGCCAATATCTTGTTTTTCCGTTCCGTCGCGCGAGCCGACCTCGGTCCGGGCGGTGCACGGATGATTTTCAACCAAGATGCAGATGCGCTTATGTCATCCACCACATATCTTTTTGTAAAATAAGGTTGGATACTACCAGGGGTTTGGTTATTCGTCACTCACTAGGACTTCAATGCGAGTTCAGAATCATGCAGGACAAATTCAATTTTCCTACCATGGTGTCTGTAAAATATGTTGGTATGGATGCACACTTCCTCATAAACACCCTGTGCATCTGGAAATACGCTCCAAGTTTCTTTATCCTGATCAAAAAATGTGTATCATTTATGCACAGCCCAGCACCTTGTGCGACAGTGACATCCCCATCTTGACCAATATTCAACCGCTCATAAGGCGTCCCCTACACCAGAACCCGAACTTCCCGTCTGAAATACAATGTGCGACCCAGATGTCAATGCGCACATTCTATATCTTCCTGGGTGCATATTTGGTTTCCCCAGCTGTCCCGGGTGATCCAGTGACCCATTTATTTCCCCCGCATCTACGCTCTCAATCACCACGAAATTATTGATCTTTACGGAGTACATGACCACACTTGGGGATCCTGTCATATGATTCCACAATTAAACCACCAGTTTTAATGCGTTACGTTCGGCCTAATTACATACATCAGTTTGTGAGATCGTCCCGCACGGGCTGCTGTATTACCACCTGGCGAGCTTTCCAAATGCAGCGGGATAAAATTATTGAGAAGTTTGAGAGCTGGAGTTGTCGACAGCATGCTTATAATCACTTGCATAACGGTGCATCAAGTGATTTGCAATTTGCTCTTTGATCGATTCATTGTATCTCGCAATCACAGGGGTATTTCCAATGTCTGCCACCATGGACAATCGAATAGTACATTTTTCGCACATTATTTTGGAAGCCATGAGAACGTTTGAAATGTAGCTTAAATGATACAACGTCAGGATCATATGGAGGTGGAGACCTATGCCTACACTCATGCAACTAAACCATAGGCTTGGTAATGGCGTACGTGGATGTACAGTACATCGGCCGCCAAACATCTGGTGTTTGTTTTTGGCGGGGAGTTGGTTAAAATATATTTTCCGATTCAATGTACTAGCACACCCTGCCACGACATGTCCCAAATTAACAATGGCTTGTTTCCCGATTTTCCTGAAACAAAAGTTGGGTGAACCTAATAAGGGTGGCGAACGTCATCAAACTCCGGGTCTCGTTCAAGGGCATTAACTAAGAATAAAGAATAAGAGCGATAAGTATTGGTACCGCCTCTTTTTTTTTTTTTTTTGTTTTTTTTTTTTTCTGGGAAAGG